>JAZHYW010008659.1:0-47066 GCA_037355805.1 Ixodes ricinus | reverse complement strand
ATGCATTGCTGTCATCGCACCGGAGGCGGCAGAAGGAATGTCACGACGACGTGATTTCACACTCGCATTTGAGTTGAGGATTAAATGACTAAGGAGGAAGAAGTAGGAAATCGTTTCAGACCCTAAGGCGGCGGTCCCACGGCGGCCATCTTGAACAAGCCATTAGTTCAACCACTAGATGGCGGCACTCATCCGTGTGGCCAGAAAACAGGCTCGTGGCAGCGCCGTTCCTCCTCTGCTCTTAATTTCCTCCTTTCTGCTGCTCGCCCGTGCACGTTCAGCGCTCAGCGCGTGCTCCCGCTGACACAAATGCCAGCAAACGTGCCAGTGGTGCTAGCAGTGCCCAGTTCGCACAGAAGCGGAGCTGCAGCTAGCTCATCGACCCGATCGAGAGTGCCTGGTTGGGCAAAATTTGTTCTTTGATACTGGCTTTGTTCCGCGCTGCAGGGTTGGCAAAGCGATTTCGTTAGTGGCTCACAAGCCAGTAGCTATCGTTTTAACTATTCAAGAATTAAAAACATAGTCAATCAATCAGTGAAGAATGTGATCAAACGTTAAAGATATAAGACATGCCTTGTCAGCATTTCGTGAATGAAAGAGCTTTCGCACGACATAAACGTTTAAATTTTCGCTGTAAGTCAGAGCGCAGCCGACATAACAGGTCAATGAGGCCAATCAAGCAGAGCCAGAAAACACTATGTCACGGAGCTCAACATCTTATAGTGCGTTTTTTTGTCCCCGGTCAAAGCAATCAAGCGCAAACCATGCACCATGGACTTGCGCTTGTAGTATGCGTGTTTGTGCTTGTGTATCTTATAGTCTTTGACTGCATTTTGATCTGTGATAAAACAAGCAATAGCAGACTTTTTTTTTCCAAGACGGGTGTTCAGAAGGGCGCTCTATATAACTCATAATTTTTATGCTAGTTTGATTCAACTTGATTACCAATTATCTGACCTTATAAATAACCACCCCAATATTGTCGAAATAGTACGCCGAGGTCGAAGATTCTCCATGTTCAAGAAAAGAGTAAAAGTGTATTTTTTAGCCCCAGTGACCTAAACGTAAATATTTTAGGCGAGCGGGTAGCAGATTTCAAAGTACTTTTTAGAGCGCTTCTGATATTTTTTTCATTTCTTTTGCTGAAGATCTCCATCGAACCCGCGATGCGAGTACAATCTGTAATAAACTCACCTTATGTTTTTTACCCAGTTCTTTCGCGCTTTGGGGTCTTGCGGAAATCTGAAGAAACTGCAACAATCTTTCTCCACGCGATGGTTACAACCAGGTACGACGCACCCTCCCATAGCGCGAGTCCGCAAACAATATTTGGGATCTCAACCGATCGCCTGAAGAGCTTTTCTCCCGCGGGTGCAATGTGATATTTTAGCAGACGATCATCTCGATAGACGCCCGGACTTTCGATAAACTATATTTGGCATCGCACGCCACTATGAATTATTATAAGTGTCTAAAATCATTATATATAAAAGAAATGCAATATCAGAATATCGTCTTTATTCACACGATTCAGACGCCGGCGCCGGCTTGGCCGGCGGGCGTGCGGGCAGACGGCATACTTGCTATCGTCGTCATGCTGAAGGCATCTTGAGGACCGGAAGTTGCAGTCGTAAATATTTCAGAAACAAGCGATTACCGGCACACTTCTGTCGAAACATATATGACATTCAAGCTCTCTATATTTGTGATCTTTAGAAGTTTAAATCCTACTCCTGATTTTTGAACGGTCGGGTTTTCGTAGTGAAACCTAGCCACATGTATTTGTCCATAACAACGACCCTAGCAACGGTTTGTTAGGACCCATGACGTCACACTTACGGAGTCAATTATGGTTTCGTTTGCGCGAGAACATGTGCAAAGTTCAAAGTCTACGGGAGATTCGTGGTTTGAATGAGGCATGGGATCCAATTGAAAGAGTAGATTTGCATGCGACATATGAAGCACAGATGTCCCGCGGACTAAGTTATAACTAGGACTGGGTGTTAATTTTAATCGAATAATTAATCAGTGGACCTATTGCTATATTATCCAAGCATCAAGGAGAATGCAGGGATTGGTGTTCACGGGCCACACGCGTACGCCTTCCCAGTATAAAAGATTAGAAGTAAATAACCAAAATAAAGCGTTGACGAACGCGCGTGCAAGATGCCATTTGTTTTAGGTATTTCCTTCAGCAAAGTTACTATACTTCGTTTCAGCTTGGGTCCAGACGCAGCCGATGCTACGAGCGCGAGCATGTGGCCCTGAACAGTGCTTGCGCTGCACGAGCGCGCGTGTGCTTGGCAGGGACGCTGAAAGCCCGCAGCTCGCGCTTGTAGCATCGGCTGCGTCTGGACCTAGCTGAAGCGAAGTATAGACCTTTTTCGCATAACCTCAAACCAGCCAGTAACTGACATACCCTCGACCTGGTGCATTTTTGGATTGCCCGCTGACACAGGGTACGCAACCGCCAAGGGTATGGGCGAAAAGGCTTAAAAATGGACGTCGTGCATGAGTTAGTTCCGAGTGCTCCTTTTACCGTGCTGCAATTCCCGAAATTTACGGTTGTCTGGCTACCACTGCGTGGTCGTCGGATGCATAAATAATTTTAAAAAGCATAAGAACAATAGCGAAAGTGTGCCACGAGCACAATAAGCTGCAGCACGAGTGTGCTGCAATGTAATCGAGCTTCGCATTTTCCCCAAGAATCCTTATTTATGGAGTCAGTCGATTGCGAGCTTGAATCGCAAGAGATTCCTATCAGACTCAACGTCATGTTTAAGCTCACGACCACTTCGTCTACGACAAGAGAACCGATTTTAATTCCTGGCGCAGGTGGTCCAATCAGATTATCACTGCAAGCCCCATGGTATGTGAAAAGTATAAAAAAGTCTACATGCCACTACTCAAGATGGAGCTATCAAGTGCCGAGAGCTTACCTGCATAGACTACATTAAACTGCTCCTATATACTTCGCTGTGGAAACTCAAACAAAACACCCCACCGTCTTCGTCCTCGTTCTCTCGAAGAGGCAAGAGTGATGGCCTGTGAGTAGCCAGCTGGATTCAACCAGACAAGCTCCAACCAAGTTATTGCAGCCCACCATAGCCAAGTCTAGCACGTTCCCCCATACCCACACCGTTGCCTACCCAGATAGCTGTGCTGCCAGAACTAGCCGGTATTTCTTATGCTAAGCCGCTAGACGGCGTTGTCGGCGCCGCAATTCTGAAGATGGCGGCGCCATTAAAGAAAAGGTCTATATGGCTGACGTGAACACGTGCGGCGCGTGGAACACCAATCCTTGCATTCTTTTTGATGCTTGGGTAATATAGCAGGTTTCGTACATTCCCATGCATCATAGTTTTAAAAAAGTCCAAATGAATTTTTTTGTTTGCCTTCGTTAAATTTGTAATAAACGGAAATATGTACAATTTCAGATTTTAAATCAACTTAGATGTGTATTTGAGAACAGTCGAAAGATAGCCACACTCACAAATTATTATACTTCTGCCGCAGAAGCAAACAGGTTCGTTAATTTTTTTCCAGCAATAGGGAACTCCTTAAAGGGCCCATGAAACGAATTTTGGGTTGGGATGAATGATTTTAAATTGGGACTTTACTAATCGCATATTGTTTAGTTGGCCAAAAGAAAGAGGCTAGAAAGTCAAAAGCCAGCATTTAGGTACGAAGATTTGAAAATATAGCGGACTATTTTGTACCTTCTTGCCTTCGAAAGCTCTCCGCCTTTTCACTATGATACATCCGCGGTTCCAAAGGCGCGTCACCGGCGCCAAAATGACGTCAGCAGAGCCCAGCTCACGCATTGAACACGAGAACTGCGTCACTCGGACGTATATAGTAACGTGTACAAATCTGTCCTCAAATATGCAACGCGGTAATATGAAGAAAAATAGTCGGTCTTGTAAAGGGAATCGAGCGTAATTAAAGAGACCTTCACCGGAAATCAGAACGAAGAGGGCTTTACTTCATTTAATCCTCAAACATAGAACGCGGCGTCATCCCCCTCCCCTCTCCCGAAGGCGATACGCCGAGTATAGTGCACATTTGGGGATATATGTTTAGTTTACTGTCGGATAAAAGACTCGTCTCTGTGACGACAACTTTGTGCGCGCACACTCGATTCATTTGAAATAGCCTCTTTGTTATTATTCTTTGTCTAATGCTTTTATTTGTTTGTTTTTTTGTTTTTGCTCGAAATCTTTCTTCTTTCTTTTGTTCCTCACGTTTCCGCGACTTCGCCTAGAGAATATTTCGCAGGGAGTTATGACTGTCTTCCTAAGAGTCGTATTTCCTCCGAAGAATGAAACTACACCGGTGGGCAAATAGGAAGCGCAGTATTTTTTACATATTATTTCCTTTCTCTTTTGTTCAGCCGTTTCCATTAAGATTTGTAAGGTGTCTTCCAGTTTCGTTTTTTGGTTCTTTTTGTAGCCATTATGTTAGCCGCATTGGCGTTTTTTTGTAAATTTTCTTGAAAAGCGTGTCGTTAGTTCTTAGAAAATATTCGCGATAATCTTCGGCGTTCCTTTGTACTACCTTTGAAGTTAGAGAGAGAGAGAAAAAAAAGCAACCACCCGTGTATAAAATAATGGAGTAGTGATTCATTGTCCCATGGAGTGGAATTCTGCATTAAAAAAATGAAGTGTACTCAAGAAGAAAGTCGGTATCGGAGATTATACGAGCGTGGATCTGTGCCACCGAGATGGCGCGTTTTCTGAGGGGCGGTCTATTATTGGCGCTACTCCAAGGTTCTTCTGTCTCGCGTGAGACTGTCTTCGAGTAATATTCTCGAGCGCGTCAGGGGCTTTTCGAAAGGAATTTATGATAAGTTAAGATCTGCAACCTTAAACGATATTATCGCATTCGTAAATGTAAAAGTAGCTCTTTTTCTTTAATATTTTCGGGCGTGCGTTTTATACAAAGGTGAGTCTTACACAGTGTTGCGACTTATATGTACAGGGTGCGACCGAAAGGACCGACACATTTGGCACGCCTCGCAAAGTTCGAATTCCAAACGTACATACATGAAATTGGGCGCGCGAACATAGTTTGGCCAAAAGATTTATGTCTAGTGTTTTTTTTTTTTTCAGCTCAATTCTGAGTTAATGAAATAATAAAAAAATGAAGCAGAGTCGCAAGCTTTGCATTTTCTATGTCCAATAGCTACCTGATTGTCGTCTGCACACTGGTTTATAAGCATCGCTCCCGGGTTGCTCGTTGAACGCAAAAACGCCAAAAAAAGAAAAACAGATAGTCAGGTTCGTGGTGTGGAGTCGTCTGAATAGCTGTCAAGCCATACTTACCTTCTTGTTCACATTTTAACCATGTCAACACGTCAGTTTTTATTTAAACCTCCAAAACATTTTTTTTAAATTTTTGGCAGGTGATTTGTAATAGTGTCAGGACACCACCCATTCAATCATTTGCCGCAGTCACGTATCTTTTTTAATAAAGCCCAAAAACTGAACGGCTCCGAAATCGAAACGAAAACATGAGCACGGAAGCTTATGGCCTCGACATGCGGACGAGGTGTACGCAGGAGGAGGGAGAAATGTAGAGAAGGAGAGTTACCGGAAGTCACGTGGGCACATCCGACCGCGTTTTTTCCCTTCTGTTTCCCCGGCGTGTGAAGCATACGAAGACGATGACGACGACGAAGTTGCGTGCACCGTTTGTCATGCGATTGTTTTGCAATTGTCCCTTCTGCTCGATCTTCTGCATTTGAAGATCGACTGGCCAGTACCACGAACAACAGGTCCGAGGTGGTGGCCCCACGTCTGTCGCAACGTTGGCTCGTCGTGCGCCTCCACCGCGTTGTCCAGCCCGCGGCACGTCGCCATATTGAGAATGACGTAGTACATGTACATCCGTGATCATGGATCGTAGCCTCTCGGAGGCCACAAGAATGGGGCTCATATTCATTTATATTTTTAATATTGACTGTGTGACTTAGATGACCCCCGACTTGAAATATATTTAGTACGCTATATGTTGAACACCACGAGACAATGGAAAAGAGCGTGCGCGCAGATGAAACCGTTCAGTTCTCGACCTGCTGTTTTCGGGCGGAAAGAAAACGAATTTCGAGCCGCACATTTGTGGTCTGGGTAGTTGGGCTCTTTTTGCGGAGAGCAAGTTGTCTGCTTCTAGCGCAGAAGTTGAGGCGACGTCAGAACAACACCGAGCTCTGATTGGTTCTTATTGAAGGATAGTGGGTGGGTAAACCTCGATGCTAAATGCCTTAAGGTCCAAACACTATTCTTTTTCAATCAGCCAATAAGAGCTCGGCGTTCTGACTTCCCTGCTCGCTCTCGCCTCCTCCTCTCCCTTAGTTTCTACCAGTAATTAGAATAAAGACGAGAGTATTTGTTGAATGATAATAGTATGGAAGATAACAATACAATTAAAGCCTACGAAATATGATACTTTGGAAATATTTGCCTTCTTTTATTGTTTGTTTCTGTGTCGTTTTCTCGATCTCATAAACTGCAACAAATGACACCTTACTGTGTACTTTGTGCGAACGGACGTGCACATAAGAAAAAAAGAGACATACAGATACATATACAATGGCATGTAGATATGCACAAAAACACGTCTCCCGACTCGCATATAAAATTTAAAAAAGTTGTATATGTTTTCTAAAAAGGAAAAAAAAGATGTTACGCAGTATAAAAATGCAAATTTGCCTAATGCGAGTTTTTTTTTCTTTTGTGCCTAAAAGTATTTATCTTCTGTTACATATTGTTTTATTTTGTGCGGGGGATCCTAGTGTGCTCCTAGGGAGCGCCGTACGGATGTAATTACACGCAGTCGCACCTGCAAATAGTTTCCACAATGAATGTCGTTAACCAAAAGGGACAGCAGATCTCGAGTGCCAAGATTAAGTCTGACATAACTGCCTCAAAAAGCTTTTTTTTTTCAGCTTTGATAGAAAGCGCGAGGCACACGAGTACATTTCCTTTGTGTGTCTGTAATTGTGTGTGTGTGTCTCTTTTTTTCTCGGGCGAAAGTGATCTTTGTTGGGAGAGAGATGATAGTTTTGAGCAGAGTGACCGAAAGATTAATTACATTTTTCATTAAGCCGAATCTGCGGTCTTGGAAATTCGTCTCGGAAGAAGGCATTTTTTCTTTTTCTTTTTGTTCAGCACATTTTTTTTAAATTAGAGACGTTTCTTCTTAATCCTTTGTTTCGCTTAATTAATCAACATTTTCGTGAAATAATCTGAACTGGACGGCAGCGATAGCGCGCATATGACGCGCTTTGCTGCCGTAATTGACAAAACAGTTAACGAACGGTGACTTGCCTTATTTGCAACTTCACTTTTCTCGAATGCTGAGGTAAAACAAGTAGTAGCTAGAATGAGGCTTGTCTCACTCGTCGGTTTCTTTACGTTTGCACAAACAACGTAGTGGACGTAGCGGACTGTTTTTAGCAGGGCTGTAGCAAGACCGCATGTGTGCATGGTTGGAAGTGGAGCACAAAAGAGAAATCTCAAAATTCGCAAGTACGAGATCTGTTCATTTTCCTAAAAAATGAAGGGCAGACGGAATGTCATACAGCTCAGATGTACTTGACGAACTTCAGGTCAGGTATGAGGAAGACGCAGAAGCCGGAATCACACTGTGCATAAATCATACACAAGACAGTCTGAAAACACGACAACTGCAATATCAGGGGTTCGAATGCCGCTTGCCCATTTTACTCCTTGAACTCATTGCCATGCGGCATTCGAAGCACGAATCTCGTGGTGACTCGAGTTCGAATCGGTATGCAGACTGTCTTTTGTAGGATGTATTGGGCAGGAGATAGAACTAGAGGGGGCGCTTTATCGAGCTTGTTGTCCACGCAGATCGGTGTTTACCTCACACAGCACAAAAAAAAAATTGCACCTCGCCCAGCACGGTCTGGGTACGAGCGCTTCGCTCTGACCAGTGCTTAGTCGCACGGAGACCGGCCTTCAAATTGTCATCTTCGATATCTCGGATCAAAAACAAACAAGAAAATACGGTTTGCTGTCACCAAAGCTGAAGCGTACCGCTAGAGGCGTGACTGTTCGATCTCCTCCCCAATAAGCAGTGTGACCCAGGCTTAACGGATCCATCCATGTAGACAAACGTGTATTTTTTTTTTAAATATTTGATGTAGAGGCAATTTAGTGCTCAGTGCACTGCCACAAGTTAAAATATCACCTCGGATATTGCAGTCCCAGGTGACAGTGTTGATATTTCATTCTTTCAACTTTTACACTCCCATTATAATCTGGGATTTTGGTATCGTCCTCCACAGTGGTTAAAAACTTCAAATTGTTATTTTATGGCTTTAAAAACGCTCGGCTTAGCCCATAGGGCAAAATTGTTGTTGTGGTTTTCACTGGTGTCAATTTATCTTTCAACATTTCTACCAAAATGGACCACCTTGCTAGACCTCAGTGATAATCTGCATTGCAGTCGGTTGAAAAGCTGATTTAGGCAATTCATTTAAGGGTCCAACGCGTAATCAAACCGATTTTAAAATCGGTTTGATTAAGTATGTATTTTTTTGTAACGGAAATGTAAGTCTTACATTGTGCTTTACCGCAAAAGCCAACCGGCTGTTGGTAAGCACGCAAAATAAATATTGTATTGTACTGTAATTATTTCTTATGCTGAACAGTCAACATATCTAGCAGTTATAATATCGAGTATTTTGGAAGATAGTGTTCACCATAGCAGGTCCTGGCAAAAAAGAATGAGTGTCATAGCTGGTAAGAACTCATATAAAGGCCTGCAAGCCTCAAATCGAAAACAGACATTTCGTTATAAGAGTATTGCTCTTTCGGGGCTAAAGCGCCGGCCTGAAAAACTCGATCAAGAAAATTAGCAATAACACGTATGATACCACTCTGAGACTTCCACAAAGTTTATTTTTAGGTATATGTCACAACCATAGCCTCCTCTATACTGACAAAGCCTGGCAGATTGCCACGATACGTGGCCGAGGAAAGTGAAAAGATAGAGCGGCAGACAAGAGGCATGTAACGGGCGCCCCGCTGTGGCGAGACGCCGAAACACACTTGTCCCGAGCGTTGGAATGGCCGCTCGTGCTCCTCGCGTTCCTCGGGCTACCGCTTCTTTTCTTTCGGGTTTGACAACCATTTTTCAGTATCCTCGCCGCTGCAAAAGCTGTGCGCTGACCACGGGCTACCCGAGGAGTGCTCTCTGCTACCAGGTCCTCACGCTCCAAATCTGCGACCGGGCCCTTTATGGCTCTGTCATCGAACTGCCAGGCTTTGTGAGTATAAAGAAGGCAATGTTCACACATGTTTAAAAAGTTTATGAATCCCCTTTTTGCACCTTTATACCTTGAATGTGCATATGACCCGGGAACGCATAATGAGAATTAAATATATTTTTTATTATTATTATGGATGCGTAGTGTTCAAGGAAACTAAATGGACCACCGGAGCGCGTGGCCTCGCTAGAGTTCCTGTATTGGGCATGAGATCGAAACTATGGGGGCGCTCTATCGAGCTTGTTGTCCCTACAGCCCGATATTTACTAACACAGCTCAAAAAACACAGATTACGAAGAACAACAAACACGACAGGTCCATGCTGTACTCACAATTGAAGAGTTTTATTGAAGAAAACGAAGACAGAAAAAAGAACACACACAGAAACTTAAAAGATCGCACACAAACAAAGCACCAAACTCGACAACCGTGAAGCGTGTTAGTAATCTAGATTTCTACCCGTTCGCTACGTGACTCACTTTTTTCCACAGGAAAGATATCTCTTTTGCTGCAGCGCCACTGAACTTCACTAACACATGAATGCCCATGACACGAAATGTGGAAGGCCTCTATAATCTCTCTCGTCACCCAATCCCTGTGTGTGGCCAGAATGGTGAGCCTGCCAAACTCAGGCCGACATTTCCATTCTATGCAATGAATTGGCAAAAGAGCCCCAACCATGGCTCCGAGCGAATACAAATGTTCTTGTATTATATCATTCAAACATCTTCCTGTTTGTCCCACGTGGCCCCTGTTACATCACAAAGGGGCCTTATACACCACACACAAAACACAAGTGACAATAGGTTTTCTGTGTATAGGATCCCTTTGTGATGTAACAGGTGCCACGTGGGACAAACAGGAAGATGTTTGAGTTACCGATTACGAGAACATTCGTATTCGCTCGGAGACGTGGTTGGGGGGTTTTGCAAATTCATTGCGGAGAATGAAATTGTCGGCCTGACTTTGGCAGGTTCCCCATTCTGGACACGCACAGGGATAGGGTGACGTGAGAGATTATAGAGGCCTTTCACATTTCGTGTCATGGGCATTCATGTGTTAGTGAACCTTCATTGGGTCCGTCAGCAAAAGTGATGTCTCTTCCTGCGAGAAAAAATGAGTGACGTAGTGAACGAGTAGAAATGTAGAAACGCGCTTCACGGTTCGCGAGTACGGTGCTTTGTTTGTGCGCAATCTTTTCAGATACTGTGTATGTTTTTTCTGTCTTTGTTTCCTTCGTTAAAATGCTTCAGTTGCGAGTACAGCATTCCCCTGTCGGTGTTTTTTTCTTCTTCATATTCTTTGTTTCCTGAGCGGTTTTCCCTATCATGTGTGACATCAACCAACCGGCCCAGTTAACAAACTTATCTCTAATACAGCATAACAAAGAAATTGAAGCTCGCCTAGCACGGTCTGGGCCGGAAAGATTCGCTCTGATCAGTGCTTTGGTTGCACGAGGAGCGGCCTTCAAATCGTCATGTTTGAGTTGCCTGGTCAAAAACAAACAAGAAAATTCGGTTTGTTGTCCCCACAGCTGAAGCATGCCGCTAGAGGCGTGAATGTTCGATCTCCTCCCCAATTGGCTTCCTACGGGAAGCAGATTTGCGCGTTCATTATCGGCGGGTGGCCGTAGCGCCGTCTTTCCTGCACAGCCAGGAACTCTTTGGTCGTCACGTGACTGAATTGGGCTAATAGCGGCGTCGCGTATTAAAAACAGGAAAGAAGAAGAAGGAGGCAAAAAGCAGGGGAACATACACCGAGGCGCGTGCAACGTCGGCGAAGCGACCGTATTGGTGGCTTTCCTGCACGGCGAAAGATTCTTTACTGCTCACGTGATCGATCTCGGCGAATAGCGCCGCGGCTGAACGTGCGAAACGGACGCGCAACTCTGGCTTTCATGGGAAGCCTATACAGGAACTCTAGGCTTCGCTAGAGTTCTTGTATAGGCTCCATACATGATCCAAAGTTGCGCATTCAGCCATCTTGAAATTCTAAGTTATGCGGGAAAGCCACTCCTGGCGTGAGTAGGAGCCGTGTTCCGTTGATTGCGGCCGTTCACGTGACTAAATTCGGTGAATAGCGGCACCGCTTACGCCGCCGTGCATGAAAAACAGGGAAGGCGGAGAAGGAGGAAAAAGGGTGGCAAGGGAAGATACGCCGAGGTGCGTGCAACGTTGGCGAAGCGACCGTATCGGTAACTTTCCTGCACGGCATAGGATTCTTTGCTCCTCACGTGATCGATCTCGGCGAATAGTGGCGCGGCGGTACGTGGAAAACAGACGCCCAACTCCGGCTCCCGTACGAAGCCTATACAGGAACTGTACTCTGTCCACGGTGGAAGAAACAGATTCAGGTGATGACTCTGGCCGCTCTTCCCGCGGGGGGCGAGCGACCAGATCGTGTTCGCAGCTAGCCTCGAACCAGGAGTAGTTAGTTGCGCACTGCATGCCGAGGAGGGCGCTGAGGTATGAGGTGCCTCCTTAATGGCCACGGTGTCGGCGGCGTGGCGTGCTCGCCTTTTTCGCGCTGTGGTAGTGAGGTGGTGGTGTGCGGCCAGTGGCTGGCCGCGTGTTTTGCTTTGGTGCAGTGTCGATCACAGGTGCCACCACGGTGGACGAAGATGAGCCTTAACCCAAAGAAGAAGAAAGAGGAGAACACAGATTTGCGGACTCCGGCGACTTGGTGGCGGCGTGGCGGCGGTGAGGTACAACAAGAAGCGGTGAGCGAGAGAATGCGAGACCACCGCTGGGAGAAACAAGTGGAGCGGTCGGTTTGGGAGGCACCCGATATCCTGGGCGCCATCTATGCCCGTGCGAGTAAAGAGCGCTCGGTGCGTCGAACATAATGTGGCCACCGCGTCGGACAGAGAGTCATCACCTAAATGTTTCTTCCACTGTGACTCTGTCTCACTAAAGCTGTGCAGTACAGTGGATTCTACGAGGTGTCAACAGGCTCACGCAACCCGCACCAAAACATAGTGTCAAATTGTAGTCAGGTTTTCTCTCAATATTTTTCAGTGTCTAACAATTTATGCGCGCAAAAACAATAAAAAAGTTGAAAAGGTTTTAAGCAGTGTTTTTTTACTCGAATAACCTGTAATCGTCTCAATATTGTTTTTCGCTGAAGAATTTAGTTCTGCTGCTAAGTGGCCAATTTGCCGCCGACGTTCGGATCTTTGCAAGCATTTCAGCGCGAGTTCAAAGAATGCCTCGCCAAAACGCAAAGAGTAATTATTAAAGTGGATATACCCCAAGATAGAGATCCGTCGACGGACCATGTTTGGGGCGCCGCGGAGGACGCATTTCGTTGTGTTCCTCACCGCCATGGCAGCCAATGGCTGACATGACGATAATATTTTCTGGAGAAGAGAAAAAAGTGGGAAAACTTTCAAACAGAAACATCCAAACACAGCTAGGTGACTGGTGCGCGACCGAAAATATCCGCCTTGCTTTGGTATCGAACCAGGGACCTCTCCATTTTCGGCCTGATCCGCCTGATCGTGGTTTGATAGCAGGAGCAGGCGGAATTTTTCGGTCGCGCACCATCACCTAGCTGTGTTTGGAGAGTTTTGTTTGTCCTTTGTCCCACTTGTGTCCCTTCTCCAGGGAATATTATCGTAATTTTTTCTCTAGCTCGCTTGTGACTTTGCATTATCATCATGGCTGACCTCGACTTTCCCCCGCGCCGTAGCGGAAAAGCATCTTTTTATCGCACGCGAGTAGCTTTAAACGTGCTTGGTAAGCTAAAGAAAGAAAGCGTGAAGAGTGCTAACACCGATTCCATCTTCGGAAGGGCGACAGCGATGAGCGGTGTCAGCAAGCGAGCTCTCTACAAGAGGACAAGTGAGTACAACGCGAGATGCAAAGTAATCTAAAAAAAAAATAATTTCGGGTTGTTAAGGGGTGCGAGAGAAAAATGAAATTGGTCGATTTTGACCTTGGAGTTCTAAGAAGAATAGGTCACGAGTTTTGCCGTGATAATTAACTTCCGACGGTCGCAAAGATGAAGCGGAGGTTTGACGAGAACGCAACCTACCCAGTCTGTCCAAAGCAACCCGAATGCTCAAGAAGCTGTGCTTTAGTTTAAGCACCGCTTTTGCAACTGCCATCTGATCGAGACAGCGAACATTGTTATGTGGCGTTGCCAGTACCTGCGACAGATACAGGCATTTAGAAGGCAGGGACTGTCTAGTTTCTACGCTGACGATACGTGGGTGAACGCCGGGCACAGCCAGTCGAGAGTCTGGGCCGACGTGACCGTGATACGTGCGCGTGAGACCAAGCACTCCGGACTCTCCACCGGGTTGAAAAACCACATTGGCAAAAATGGGAGTCTGATCGTCACCCATGTTGGCAACGAGAACGGGTTTCTTGACGGCGCAGGGGAATTTTTTCGCGCAAGAAAGGCAAATGGTGACTACCATGAAGAGATGGACGGAAAGCACTGCGAAAAGTGGTTTGTCGACACACTGCTCTTTCTTCTACCTCCAGCGAGTGTGGTAGTGATGGATAACGCTCCCTACCATTCGGTGAAGCTGGAGAAAGTGCCGAAGATGTCAACTTTCGAGAAAGACATTCAGGCGTGGCTGACAACAAAAGGTGTGGCCTGGAGCCTGGACATGATCAAGGCAGGTTTGTTGAAAATTTTACCCATGACCAAGCACGACAGAGAAAAGTAGCGCAGTGACACGATTGCTGCTGCATCCGGCCACACTGTCTTGAGACTCTCACCTTACCATTGCCAGTTGAACCCGATGGAGTTGGCATGGGGCGACATGAAGTGTTATATTGAGTTGTTAACAAGGAATTCAAGATGGCTCAACTGGGACCTCTCGTGGATTAAGCTATTAATCAAGTAACTGCAGAAAATGGGCAAATTTTGTGCGGCACGTGGTTGATGAAGAACGGGCACTGAGGAAGTTTGACTACATCCTGGACGACGTTTTCGATGGACAGAAGTCTGTTGTGATCGCCAAGGATGTATGCTCCTTGGAATGGGACACTGATAGCTCCGACGATGACCTGGCGTGTTGGCCACTGCGACGGGGGCTAATTCACAGTGTACTCAGCTTCAGACGAGTCAAGAAAGTGGAGTTATTTTTAATGAGCCAAAAGCCTATACCAAAGCTAAACCAAGTTTTGCTGAAAGTTCCTAGTGTATGTGGATATGTTTCCAAAAGCTATCAAACTAAAATGATTCCTTTTATGCGAGAAAAATTACTGTGAAAGTGGTCGCCGTACAGGACTCAAACCCAATTTAATAAACAAACAATCGCCTTTATCTCAGTTTTTCTTTAGGTAGACTTGGCTTATTTAAAAAATACTTCTCATTACCACATCACTGCCCTGTAAAGTCATGCTGCAGGCAAGGTGCCAACAGATTACGTTCCAATAGCTTTATTTTTTTTGTCCAAATACTATTGTTGGCTCTTAGAAACGTGCATATTTACACAATTATTATACTATTTTAGCACTGGCACAGAAACACCACTGTGAACTGAAGCGTTCTTCTACATGTTGCCAGGAACTATAAAGCAGGCTGCACTGCAGGTACTAAAGATTTAGATTGGGAGAACAAATTTAATGCAATAACTGGTCCTATTTCAAAACTTTACCATATTGTACTGAGCCCTGAAACAGTCACACTCACAGTTTAGTTCCATACACCTATTTGGAAGGTGTTTGTGGGCAAGAGCATTTCTAAATTTTACTCTCTGGGTAAATATTTTAAAGTACCTACGGCTATTTTTGTAAAGTATACTTGTTACGAGTAGGCGTGGTTTCGGTTTGCTTCAATTCACTTGGTGGCAATTTCAAGACTAAGCACTCCTGCGAAAACGGGACATGACTCTTTATTGGGACAAAAAGACGGGACGGCAGAAGCGGACCTCAAAAACGGGACTGTCCCGGTCAAAACGGAACGTCTGGTCACCCTAATCCGAAGGCGCGTGGGAAGTTCTATCTTTGACATTCTATTTCTTACAAAAATTTGTTTTCTGGGAACCTGTTGCGGCGGATGCTACGTCTACAGACCTGTCATTTGTGTTTTTCAAGCTGTTAATCACAGGGAACTCTTCAACAGTCAGAGGCGTCATATTGTTGATGGTGTTCGTAGGTTGACGCTGGTTTTTATCTGTCGTTTTCTTGCTCACATGATTGTTAGCATGTACCTACAGCTACGTTCGCATCACGAAATGTGGTGTGTGCTGGATCTTGTGCCTTGTAACTTCAATCTCTGTCCTTTAACTCGGTATTCGGCTGCATTAGAGGCGTGGTCATATTTGCAGTTCACGCAGTAGGGTCGCCTTCGCACATGGCTTCATGACTTTTTCCACACAGACGGCACACTTGAAATTCTGTCCTGCATGCAGCGGTAGCATCTGTAACATTGCAAAGGGCGTGCTCGGAAGGGGATAACATCCATTTTCACGAGACCCACTTTGACATGTGGAGGCGCCTGTTTCCTTGCGAATGCCACTCATACAACGGGCGATGTTTTGCCGAGTCCTTTCACTTGCACTATGCCGACGGAGGGCTGCAGCTCTGTCTTTAGGGCGTTTTGAGTACCATCGGGGTCAATATCTCGGAGGACGCCAAAGCAGTCTCTCGTTAGATAGGCTCTCACCGGCCTAGTACATAGCTTGGTGAGCTTGAGGCGCTCGGCTTTGAATGCAGGTCGTTTTACATCGACTGCAAGAATGTTCCGTGCTTTGTTCACCCGAACAACAGTGACCATGCCTGGCACAGCGTTGTTCAGGAAGTCAGTAGTAATTTTCTCAGTGAATTAACTTTCTGGTTGTCAGTGGGAACGTACAGTACGGTGCTCCAGACTTGAAGGTTAATTCTGTCTTTGGAAGCTGGTGCTAGGCTCTGGCACGTCTTGCGTTTCTTTCCATAAACGGTCTCGTGTTCAATGCCGTCGGGTTCCATTCCGTCATTGTTGAGGATGGGTACGATCGTCGATGAGGAGCTGCTGACGGTGTCGGCAGTAGTTGCCTTCAAGGAAATTTTGCATCCGTCTTTCACGAGCGTGGCTGAACTTGCTTGTTCCGTGGCTTGTTCTCTGTCCAATTCGAGGTCGATCGGTGGTTTTGATGCCGTGCCGGGCATTTTTGAGAATGTCCTGGCCTCCCCGAAGGAGGACTCTTTTGTTCGGAGATAGAATGGCTCTGTTGTTGTAGGTGTGCTCAGAATTTCAAGTCGCAGGATCGTTATTTACCGGTATTTAGATATAAATCAGGAGACACAGACAGGGTTACCCGCAGTTGTGTCGTCATCGTCGTCTTCTTTTCCTGTCCTCTGCTTCTTGCTCGGCTCGTATTAATACGCCGCGGAGTTGCACTGTGCAGAGTGGCGTTCGCGTCTGTGTTTGGCTCACGAGAACTGTAGCTTCCACTGTACTGCACAGTTTTAGTGAGACAGAGTATAGGCCTCGCTAGATTTCCTGTATAGGTTTCCTATGGGAGCCACAGTTGCGCGTCTGTTTTCCACGTGCCGCCGCGCCGCTATTCGCCGAGATCTGATCACGTGAGGAGCCGGATCAAGTGCCGTGCAGGAAAGTAGACGTTGCACGCGCCCCGCCGTACGTACCCCTGCTTTTGAGTGCGCCGCGCGCCTCGAACGCGCGGCGCCGCTATTCGCCGAATTTAGTCACGTGAGGAGCAGGATCAAAATGCTGTGCAGGAAAGACGGCGCTACGGGGATGAACCGGCAACTCTGGCTCCCGTAGGGAGCCTATACAGGAAATCTAGGCCTCGCGTACTTGCTGCGAAGCCTGCCGGAAGAAGCAGTGCTATCTGGTGTCGCGAGTCGCACATGCGCGTAGCTCAGCCAAGCAGTCGGCGGCTGTTCAGGCTCAAGCGCAACTTCCAATTGTTGATTACAACAAAGCATGAATCTCAAGCTTAGCCGCTTTTTTTAATCATCGCGTGACACTCGCAATTTGCATCTGTCCTACGGGATGTGAAGTTATGTTGCCCCGAATTTTAAAAATTAAAAAGCGAAAAAGAAGACATTTTAATATTCGGCCTACAAGGACACACGTGCCATGACACCACATATTTGTTTAATATGGAAAGTGAGATCACTACGAGTGGTGGTCATTTTTTTACAACTTTAACCTAAATCTTTAACCTACTGCAAAAGAAAGAAAAAAACGCTGTTTTGTTGCAAATTTATGGCCAGTGTTGATCAGCTATCAGGAGTGGTGCACTGAGCACGAAAAGTTCACGAGTGCTTGGCTCGGCTGTGCGCATGTGCAACTCGCGACACCAGATAGATCGCTTCTCCTGGCAGATGGCGCCACAGGTACGCGAGGCCACGCGCTTGGCTGGTCAACTTTGTTTCGTTCAGCACTGTACAGTTCTAAAGGGAAGAAAAATAAACTACTTATAGTCTGTTGTAACATAAAATCTGCAACAGATGTTTCCGCCGCAAACTTTCTATCTTCGTCGTCTCTTGAGCACGCACAACCAAAGCACGGCGGAAGGCAAGTTAGCGCCTTCTGGAGGCGGAGTTTCTCCTGCACACCTCATGTCACAACAAACAATAGAGCATGCATGCCAATGCTTCTGTCTAGCTTCTTCATAACCACTGGTGGCGATAGAAAAAATGTTTTACCTATCCAAGACGACTTATATTTCCAGACGTTTGTGCAGGATCATTATACTGTGTTTCACTTGAGCAAACGAAGCAACAAAGTGTGTTCGAGTGCACTGTTTCCTTCGTTTTGTTTTTCCCCACGGCTGTAGCTCTATCCCGCAGTCACACTGCCCATAATTCAAAAGGCAGTCTGCGAACGTTCTCTGAGGAGTGTTTCTTTTTTGTCCTGTCACATCAGTTGTACAGAAATCGTCTGGAAAAAAGTTTGAAGAATACACACATATACGAAGCATGCATGCTTCGACCATGCGTTAGGCCTGTCCACAAATAATTATGTCATCGTACTTGCAGCGTGTACACCGTGTTTTACGTACGATGTATTACTGTTGTGACTGCGGTTTTAGGCCTTTCGTGCGAGAGGGCAGATGAAAGTACGATTCACGTTGTGCGATTTTTCTCGCGATTTCGCAGTTGCGACGCGGCTCGTGAGGCAAAACAAAGCGTAGTGGAAGTTGCGGTTCTTGACGTCGTGGCTGCGAAAATTGCGAGCAGAATGGCACCACGTGAATCAGACTTGAAAAAACGCGAAAGCAGTGAACAAGAAACGAATGTCCAACAGTGCCATAGTTTATTCGAAGAACGTGTTGCTGCCGCCCTTTGTAGTCGGGCTGGCCGTTGAACTCTATGTACTTCGCGGCTTCGGTGAACATAATATTTGCGCTACTATATACAGGAATGATTGAGAAAAATGTGCAGCGGTGTCAACCCGCTCTTTCGTGATCGCTTACTTACATGTCAAAAATAAAACTAAACGAGTGCTGTTTTAACAGTTGTGGGTATGGTCGTACGCATTCGCGATGTGTTTCACTGTAAATATGAGGGCATCATAGCGATGAGTACGACTGAAGTCGTCAGGTGGCGTTAGTTTTCGTATAAACGCAGCACTTGAACTACTGCGTGTTCATCAACACTTCGATCCCACTTTGGACGGTCCCAAAAATTCGGTGTCTCTACGTGTCGCGCTGAAATTAACTACAGAGGTGCCCGAAAGAAAAGCCATTCATTAATTGAAACTCTCAATACATGAAACCCTCGGAGTCAAAAGAAAAAAATAATGACGGGGTTTGTTCATAAAAAATGTTGCTAAACCTATTTGCTTTTTCTCAAAATCAGTAAAAAAAAAAAAACGTTTTGAGCAATTCTTGCGTTTATTACGACTGAAAAGTCGGTGAAATGGAAATAAAATACAATTGGCGTACCTATTCTACACTTTATATGGCCCAAGTGAGCGTCAGAGTGACACAAGATATTATTTCAGTGTACATTTCCAAGTATAAGGAAAACACAGTTTTTCATACTTCGCAATTTATTCGGGTGAGCCAATCTTTCCACAATTTTAGTGAAAGCTTCCACCATCTTCGGGCACCTCTGCAGTAAATCTTAGTGGGATAGTTAACAACCAGGTTTATGTGGACCGTCCAAATTGGTATCGAAGCGTTAGTGCAAACGCTGTATAATGGGACTATTTCGTTTCGTTTCCAAACTTGGAAACTTATAACCGGGAAAAAAAGCAAAGCAAATACCGGGTGACACGCTAGAAAAATAAAGTCGTTTCTGCACCCAGTATATAATCTACGTTTCGATGAAAGTTTAATCTCTTTCAGAGGGTGCGCTAGAGACAGGGATACGATGCCAACTTCTCATAGATTATGTTTACCAGAATGATATAATTTGTCTTACTTGATGATCGAGCAAGGCCGAAACTACAAACACGAGCGTGATGCCTTGAACGATGCTTGCACTGCACGAGCGCTCACACTTGGCAAGGACGTAGAAAGTACCCCGGGCTAGCTCTTGTAGCTTCTGCAATGCTCGTACATTACGTGAAACAAGCGATTGTCATGAGAAAAGCAAATAACTTCGCCTGTGTTCACATTAACTTGCGCACCGAAGATAAGACCTTACAAGATGTCAAATTACGTAAAACTTTTTTGTTTCATTTTAATTTAATGGAAGGGTAGTAGAAGCTACATGAACGTGTTCCGAGCTTTAAGCTTCCATGCCAAATACGTGCGCTCGTTTAGTACAAGCACCATTCCGAACAACATGCTCGTGCTTGTAGCTTTGCATTGTTTTCACAATAGTGACACACATTATAACTGTGTTCTTGCGTTGAGGTTGCAACCTTGTGAATTATTTTGTTTACTTATTATGAAAGGTACTCACGGGATGACGGAAACAAATTGACTTCTTACATAGTCGTTCCACGATATCTGGGTGTTTCTGTTGTCTCCAAAGTACCTCACTCTCTCGGGTACTTACTTCTCTGCATGTTTAAACTTCTCCCAGCTCCCCTGAACACTTTGGTTTTATATGTTTACTATAACAAAAAGTAGTGGGTACGGCATGATTAATCTTAGGCAGTCCTTTCCACGTGAGAAGAGTCAGACTGATCGCTATGGTGCAGTGCTATGATCTTCTTAAAACTTCAGTGATGAAAGAATGTGACCCAATATGAGGATAATGTAATTAATGCAAAGGTGCAAGCAAGCTGGGCAAGATTTGTTTGTCCTTTCTCTCCTTATTTTCCATCTCCTGGGTTTATTACCGTTATGACTCAATATGATTTCTTAGAGATAGACTCAACTGAACGGTATTCACCTGCTTCCGTAATCTTCATCCAATCAAAATCACAGATTATATGTTAGACAAGCACGCGCTACCCTTTCTTGTACCTAAGAGGCCAAAAACCTTGTGGCAAAAAAAAAAGAAAATAGAACCCGCTGCCATAAAATGTGAATAATACAAATTGACAAGATAAAACACAAAGAAACTACTCTATAACCAAGTAAATAACATAGACTGGCGTACATTAGTATAGATTTTGTAAACTCCGTTGTTATGCAGATTATACTTTTAGTATGGTGTATCGCAATTTACACAGCTTGCTGCCAGAGCCTGAAGCACTTTCATCTCAGTTGCATATTTATGAAATAGTAAGATAAGACTGCCATTCATTTTTGTTATACAGAGCCGTTCTATATAGAATAATTTAGGTGTGGGCACTGCTTGAATAAATTAGAAAGTGTTTATGCTCACCTCTGTTTTAACGTTGTTGTGCATCTTGATTCTGTAAAGTTTTGCACACAAGCGGTATTAAACTGGCTCCATAATGAGCCTGGATTTCACAACGCAAGCTCGGAAAAAGCTTCCCCGCATTGTCTGCCAGCAACGACGATCTTGATGTTGTGTGGAATGCACGTTGCGGAAACGCTATGGAAGCTCATCATCAGTACACGCTAATTGGCAACGAACTCGGCTATGGCAAACAGTGAATATTACCTGTTCTTCCTTGCACCATAAGTGGGAGGAGCGGAGATATCAACCGCAAGTGTGCCACCTTGAACGATGCTACGCCTCTCTCGCCCAACTTACGACACTTCTGCTACGCCTCTAATTAGCGCGTGTGAACGTCAATGCGCTCTCCAAGTGTTATTCACGCTTCTGTTGTCTCCACTTTGCTCATACTGATGGTAAAACAATATATCTATCCAGTTGCGATATAGAGATATACCGAACAATTTCTTGCTTTGAAAAGAAAAAAAACTTCCTCCAATTCATGGTTATTGTCGGTTTATATCTATGATTTAGTTTCTGGGTTGCATGTGCTTATTATATCAAATATAAAGATTGCTTTTTAACAAATTTTAAGTATAAAATTTCGTTTTTGAGTATTTCAAAATGCTCCACATGTTGCACTAAGCTCACACTTACAAAAGTCTGATCTTTTACGTCGCTGTTTTTAAACGCATTGTCTAGAAGAAAATGTTTTAACTTGTTTTTATTTATTTTTTATTTAGGACGCTACCAGTGTTTATACTAGGCCAAGTCACTTACAAATAAAGAGCAATAAGATATCAGAAGGATGGTTCTTAAGTTTTTTTCTTTTTTTCTTTTTAAATCTTTTCTTCGATACGTCATTTTGCAATTTGTGTGCAGTGATATCAAAGGCACAGTCAAACAAGCGAAACATTTTTCAAAATGCTTTTGTTCGCACTTGCGCTAGCAAATGAAACTTATTTATGAATGCCACGTGCTCACACCTATGTTTTAGACAACACAGCACAGAAGCTCTTGAAATAGAGCCAAGTGTACTGGAATCGGAAGCTTCTGTAGCGCGGTAGACACACGAATAAAGCAACGATGATCGCAAAGGTATATATTAAAATTTTACGATTCTGTACTCTTTAAAACCGTTTCTAGCGAGCGATTACAATGCAACAAAATAAAGAAAGCATAAAATGTTTTAAAAGCTCTCTTCCGGGGCTGTAACTCGTACTGCAAGGAGCTTGAGAAATGTGCAAGGACAGCTTTTTATAACCTTGGTTACACACACGAATAGGTGCTCCGCATAGAAGCTGGACTAGTTAAACAAATAAACCAAAACTAAAGCTAATGTGTCGCAGCTCACCAAACTAACGAGTCACATTAGCGTGCGTATTAGATGCGATACTTTGCACTTAGATGATGTCGTTGAGTGACTAGGAATCTCCGTGTTGTAGTCTAGTTGAGGCGGCTCAACTTCATGACCCAACGTTGGCCATGAGCGGACTGTACAAGCTTTCGAGAGGCATAATTTGCGAGGCAGTGTTACTGACTAAAGATTTCTGGGGCGTCTCGTACTGCCTGTGACGGTATCTACGCGCCGCCAGAGTCGCCGCACACAGCACCAGGATCATGGCGGACACTATGCCCAGCACGACCGCCACGGCCACGTTGCTCGTGTAGTGGATGCCCTGCAGCATGAAGCTAGCGTCTCTCGTCCGAGCGCGCGTGCACGACAGCTTCACGTGAGAGCCACCTTCCTCGTCCTTGACGGCGATGCAAGAACACGTACTTGGTGTCCGGCTGCAGGTTGTTGATGGTGTACGACCTGCAAAACTTGCTCACCGTCACCGATCCGAAGCGTCCTGTCGCCCCAACGTCATTCACGGAAGAATCGTCCTCGTTCTTGGGGCTCTGGGGGAAGTAGTCTTTGCCGTCATCCAGATGGTACTGTATTTCGTACTTGGGAAATGTGTTCCGTGCCGTTCCGTTCCACACGACATTCACGGACGTGGCAAGAATGCCCTGGGGGAAAATGTGGATGTCGATGTTCTCGACCACAAGATCGACCACTTTGACCACGCTGCCGAGCGCGTTCTCGGCGATGCACTTGTATGGCCCCACGTCCATGGGCTTCAAATGGTAGATGGTCAGACTCCCCGGTGGCTTGAACTGAACATGCACGTCGTTGCCCGTGTCGTTGCAGACCCGACCGTTGGGTAGGACCCAACGCACTTTGGGCGCCGGAAGGCCGAGGCGCGTAGCACTGAAACACTTGGGCGTCACCGATCTTCCGCTGCACCGTGCTGTTCACGGTGCCGACCAGGTAGGGCGCGCACTCCACGGGTAACTCGGTCAGCGATAGGTTTCGAAGAAGGCGGCCTGCCATCGGCTCCGGCCTGTGGCAAGTCAGGTCTTCGGGTTGCATAAAGTGAACGGACGTGTTTGATAGGGCTGACACGGCCTCAACCGCCCAACGAACATTACAGTCGCAGAGAAGCGGGTTGCCGTGCAGAGAAACCTGTAAAGGAGCGGACACATTGCGGAACAAGTCTTCGCTGAGAGCGGAAAGGTTGTTCTGGTGGAGGTACAGCTCCCGGAGGGACGGAACGTTGACGAACGCCTCGGTGTCCACGTACTGGAGCCGGACGTTGTCGTGCAGCCGCAGCAACTGCAGGCGGGGCAAGTCTCGAAACGCGCCGCGCTCGATCACGGTCAATGTGGGCACGTGGTCGGCGCTAAGTTCCACCACGGGAAGACGCACAAAGTTCCCGGATCGAAATCCCGTGAACGGGTTGCTACCGATCTGGAGCGTGCGCAGTCCATGGAGTTTTTGCAGTGCCTGCGCAGGCACACGGGTGAGCTGGTTACTCTCCAGGTGCAGCGAGGTGAGGTTGTCCAGGCCGAGGAAGGCCTGGTCGCTGAGGCCTCGGATGTGGTTGTGAGACAGGGACAGATGCCGGAGGCGGTGCAGCAGGAGGAACACGCGGGAGTACACGTACGAGATGTGATTATGCGAGAGTGAGAGGCTCTCGAGCGCGAACAAATCTTGGAACCACTCGGGGTAGATGGCGGGCAGATGGTTGCGATCCACTGTGAGCACTCGAAGCTGTCGCATTCCGTCGAAGACCCGCTCCTCCATGAACTTGATCTGCACGTTGTTCATGAGGAGCGTCTCGAGCCGGACGACGCCTCTGAAGACACCGTTGAACAGGGTCTTAAACTCGTTGTGGGACAGGTCTAGGAACTTGAGCCTGCTGATGTTGTGGAAGATAATGCCGCGGCCAAGCTGCTTGATGTGGTTCCGCGAAAGGTCAAGTTCAACGAGACTTCGGAGCGACGGAATCTGGTTGTGGAGGTCTGTCAGCTGGTTTCCGTTTAGGAGCAAGACCTGGGTGTCTGCGGGTAGGCCTGTTGGTACTGTCCTCAAGCCTCGAACTGAGCAGTTGGCAGTCTTCAGTCTCAAGCCCATGTTCATGGACGCTTCGAGACTGCACTTGCAGACTAGGGGGCACTGAACGTCCCAAGAGGCGTCGCTGGTCTCGTTGGACGCTACGACAGACCCGCAGGCTAGGAGGAGCACGAGCAGATGGTCCAGGAGAGCGCAGGTCTTCGTGACTGGTAAATGCGGCGTGGCCGAAGTACCGGCAGCTTTTCTCCGGCGATCCATCGAGGTTCTGTGATGTTCCAGGCGTTCCCGCCTGGCCCATAGGATTCAGGTGTGAGGCCTCGAGGCTCGCCAACAGGAAGCGTGCGCCAATCTTCTGGCCAGTCGCATGGCGTTCGTACTTCGACGCGAGCAATCCATCTGCAAAAAGATAAAAAAAGTGATCCTTTGTTAGAAGCGGACATTTTACTCTGGAATCCAATTTTGTGAACGCTACAAACTTAACCCCGATTAGAGATTTCAAAAAAAAAGTCTATGATTATCATATTTGCTTGAAAATATCGCCCGTGGTACTTTCGTTAACTAAGCATTGTCCAGTAAAATAAATGTAAAGGGAGACGCATGGCGTTGTTTAGACGATTGCAAGCAATGCGACTGGCCGCCGCCATATCTCTGCTGATGCGGACAGGCCCGTGCAAGTGCAAACTTGCCAAAGCTATGTTCACGCGCAAGCTGCACGTGCTTGCACGCACGGGGCACCAGTCGGGCGACATGCTTGCATGTGTGTATATACGTCTGGATATTTACTAAGGGATATCTTAGTAGACGTTGAAACGTGCTTCAAAATTCGAATTATCTCGAAAGGCCTGCCCCTACGAAAGTTGGAGCTTCTACTATTTCTTCTTCTTTTTCTACGTCTAAGTCGGAAAGAAAAAAAAACAAAGAAAAAAACGTAAAAAATGAAATCTATAACTCGAACATTTTATGGGATTACTCGAGATTGAAATAAGTCGGTCGCTGAAGAGACGAAAAAAAAAATTCATGGAGTTGCGAGGTCTTTTTGAGTCGCAAAAACTTTAAAACAGTAAACAAAACGAAAAAAAAAGTCTTCTAGAACTCCTTTCGTGACCCCTTACTTTTTGTTTAAACTTTTGAGGGAAGCAGAGATCGCCGGTGCGTCGTATATAGCTCCGCGTCAAGAAGAAAAGTGTCCGCGGGCTAGTCCCATACCTTCCCCCAGCCTTCCAGCCATTTATATCGGCACACACCCGTGTCGGTTCAGCGCTTCGATTGGACAACTGAGCGACGCCGCGGTTCGCGCCCGCAAGTAAAGACATCAGACACAAACACACGCGCACACACACACGAAGACGGTCCCGCAGGCAGCTAGAGACACCGTTTCGCCTGAACGATGGACCGCTGAGGAAGCTACGAGCCATCCGAGCCAATCCAATGCCGTGTGGGTGTCACGTGACCCTCGGAAGGGCTGCAGCGACGTGCGGGGTGCGTAGTCACCTGATATGTTCGCAGTTCTAAATTGGTTAGGGCGTCTCGTAGCGTGCGCAGCGCTCCATCGTTAAGGTGAAACAGAGTGCAGCAAGCAAAGCAGGACTCTCTCCCTTCCACCTCTCTCTACTTCTCTGCCAAGAGAAGGAGAGAGAGAGAGGTAACACGATTTCATTTTCTCGGCCTCGCTTTTCAGTCTCATTTTGCTCCATGTCAGTCGCAATCCGTCCGCGCTATCCCCTCCCTCTTCCTCGGGATTTTCTCACGTACTTCCTCTTCTTATTCCTGACTCTCGTCCGCCATATCGATTACTTTCGGCCATTTCTTTTGCGCCCGTCTTATGACGGACCCCCGGAGCTGCGGAAACCGTTCTCCGCTTCACCTTGCTTTTTTTCTTCTACGGTTCTTCCTTTCTTTCTCTCTTTCTTTTCCCTTCCTTTCTATCTTTCTTTCATTCTAATTACGATATATCTCTTCGTTTCGCTCGATTCCTTCGCCCCGACTCGTTCGTGGCAATCGGTCACGGTCGTTTCAAGTGTGTGCTTGCAGTCCTTGCTCGCGCCGAAACCGTTTCCGACCGGCCTCATGAATTCCTGGCGCCTTTTCCGGCGGCACGGATGAGATTGGCTGAGGGGGTGTGCTCGTATTGTGTCTTTTGCGGTCGCGAGTGTGGCGGTCATTCCCTCGATTTATTACTCCGTCAGTTTTTTTTTGTTTTCTTTTTCCTTTGTAGCTTACTCTCTATTCGGAGTTAGGTTTTAAAGGGGCGTGGTTTATCGGATACCCAATCATCGTTCTAAATTATTTTTACTCGCTATGTATTGTACCGGATTCGTCGGATTTTTGTTTTGTGTTACCGCCGACTTGGCGAATTGAATGAGTTTTGCCGGTACGAGTACGTTGTCCAGGAGGGAATAAGTAACTTGACAATATCCGCTTCTGAAGTTGACTGTACTACAGGCAGGGGCACCGCTATTGGCACCCGCATGTACAGTTTAACTGGTGGAACTCCATCTTGACGCTGCGCTTGGAAACGTACGTACTCCATAGAATACACTGCAGTTACCATATCAGCCGTCCGGCGCGTCGAGTGAGAAAGGGGGGGGGGCAGAGGGGGTTACTACTCGTGCAAGCAGCGTCTATGGGCAGTTCCGTAACTGAGCTACTCTAATAACGTTGCTCTAGTGTGAGCTTTATTTTCGAAACGAGGGTTTTATTTTCTAATTTCTCAGGAATTACTTTTATTTCCTACAACACAATTCACCTTATTCATGTCAGATAGCTTCGATAGCGAAAACTTTGAAAAGCCAATCGGGACCTTATAAACCTAAAACTCCAGCGAATGGGGGAGGGAGAGAGAAGATTCGTTAATGGCCCATGGAGCACAAAACAAACACTCAAAACCTCGTGATGAGTATGATCCTTACGAAATTAGCAACAAAGAAAAGAAAAACTACTTTACGTTTGTTTGTGCTTCAGGGGAGAAGCACATTTAAACTGCCGCCAATGTCGCATATAAAAACAAAAGGAAGAGAAGCTCGAAATATCTCCGTCCTGAAGACACCGTAACAACTTAAAAATAGAGACAAAAAATACAATTGAGGTCTCAAATACTTTTTCGTTTTGCGTGTATATCTTGTAACCATTTTTGTCTTGTGTGTGACTTTTTTTTTTCATGGATGGGAACGAACTTTGAACGAGGGCGCTCAGGCGCAAAAAGCCAGGTCATTTTTCTCTGGCTTTCTGGTGTCTAGGTCTTCGCAAAACAGAGAGTAGATGGGACACATCATATCGCTCTCCGTTTGTTTCATCCTACGCTCCGTCTCACCATACGCTGTACCGCAGCGCACGCTACGAAGCAACCCAGCCAATCAAGCGCCGAGGGCGTTATCACGTGGCCTTCCTCGTCCCGTGGAGATGCAAGCCAACAGGATGGTCGCGTGTCACGTTCTCTTCGCTGGATCGACCGGGTTGGCTCGTGGCTTGCGCTGCAGTCCATTCTGAGAACCAACCGAACGTAGTCCTTTCGCATCCACGGCGGACTGCGTATTTGCCTCTTTCGTGCAACTTTTATTAGAGCTCATCGTTCGTACCCGAGGAAGCGGAAAGAGGCAGAAACGGACCCCAATACGCATGCATGCATTCTCGAGTGTACGAGCACTAACCTACCGACAAAGAGAAGACCAGACACACAAACACACATGCGCGCGCACACACATCGCACACGCGTGCACATATACGCGTGCTCTTCACACTCATGATATAAATATGAAGAAAAAATATAAGGGTGAAGTGTTTCAGCGGGGCCCTGGTATTTGCCTCTGGAAGAGTTTTCAGGCGCACAGTTCGCGCAGAACGGGATGAGTTTTATCGCGTTCAAAAAAACAAATGGAAAGAAACAAAAATAATATTTTGGAAAGTAAAAAAAGAAAAAGTAATTTTCTTTTGAAATGGGGTTCTCAGAGAGAAAGAGACGGGAAAGAAAAAAAATCCTTTAAGACAAGACAAAGTAGGAGGGAGGCGAAATAACTGGTGGAGAAGAGAACTTCACCAAGAGGGCATCATACAGTTCTTTCGAGAAGACAGAATGGGACTCCTGCTCCCATTCTATTGTTTCGCCTTCTTTTTTTCATTTGTTATGTACGGAGTTAGGTAGAATAGTTGCCTTTGTTTTGAGGCGAATTTTCTTCTCGCATTGTTCTCCGGTTAGCTCATGTATGTACGTACGCGATTGGACCGTTTTGCAACTTAAATATGAAAAATGATGGGTGACAGCCTCGTTTCGAGAATTCCAACCTTCTTTGGCAACGTAACCAACCAACAGCCGAGTCAGTGAACGTCAAATTTGTTTCTGCGGAGGTTTAGGGATAAGAAACCTAAACGAAATGGCGTTTGGTGTCTCGCTGAAGATGAGCAATTAGGCCAACGCAGTACGATTAAAGTAGCTGACAGATTAGGAAATGCCGGGCTTCGCCTAACATGTTCACACTTCTCGCTTTTTCATTCCTCCTCCGGTGTCGTTACGTACTAATGCCACATCCTGGTTGAATGAGTAGCAATAACAAGATGATAAGAATAATACGGTCCGAGTTTGGTCAGAGTGAGTGCTAGAGCGTTCTCGACAGCTGATCAGGACGGGCTGCCAAAGCTTGCGCGTAATCAACCAATGAGGCATCTTAGATCCGTTCGAGAGTTCAGAATTAGGCAAAATTTCGGTGAGATAGTCTTACCAACTTCCAAAGAGCGAGCAAGACCTTGATACATTTGATGTGCTTGTCTTTAGTATTCCGAAATCTCCCCGTCGATGTCAGCTTGTGTACCGCATCAGAACTTGATGTTTGCAAAAGACGCGCGGACGCCCAGTGGCTTCCAACGTGTAATAGCAGGCCATCACAATTTCGGACCACGTCCAATCTCTCTTCTCCGTGGCACGCAGTTCGTATGGCTTCGATCAACTTTTTCTTCGGTCCGTTAGCGGACGACGTACGGTGTTTCTTTATCCTATTTTCGTCAGCTAATGGCGCTCCGTAGCGGACGAACCGTGTTCTTCGCTCACCTTGGCAAGCGAACCGTCTACGAAAGCCATCTTCGCTCGCTGCGAGGTAGGCAGAATCTCGCTCCCGTGGTGACACCAAAATCGGACCCCAGGATTCGCCACACCGTGCGTTTCTGAAACTGGCAGTGACTCTGGAGTAAACTAGAACGGGTATTGTGACCGAGAAAATACTCCTGTTTCAGGCCCTTAAACCTCTGCTCTTGCATAAAAAAAAGAAAAAAAACAGGGTTTGGGGGGGGGGGGGCGTCGATGTGTTAGTTTTTTTATATGGGGTCGTTTACGTTACCTATCTGAATACGCGCTATGAACATCCAGTGATAATTTTGTGCAAGCAGCAGATGGACACGCTTCCATCGCTTATCACTCGGGTCAAAATTGCCTAGTCACAAAGTTATCGAACGCATGCGCGGCGTCTGATATTCGTCAGAGGAGAGCTGCTAGGAATGCCCTGAACGCGTTCCAGTGGACAAGGATGTCGGACCGTAGTTACAGACCCTCTCTTGTCTTCCCAATATGTTCCCCCACGTCCCTTCGTGAAAAAAGTAAAGCGGGCAAAACTGGGGGAGAGGAGGGGACGAGGAGTGGTGATCATTTGAGCCCGTTCCCGTTTCGCCCTTCTCAATCGGCCCTTATGGTTTCCTATAGGCGTGACGCTATTAGGTGTCGCTTTTTCTCTACAGCCGAACGTTACAATAGAACGTTAAAGATTTCCTTATAAATCGGCTGATAAAACGCATTCTGCGTTAATACTTGCCTAAGGAAATTTCCAAAAACAAAGGTGTTTGCGACGGAGCAAGAAAGGAGGAGACCGAAGTGTAACGTTCCCTAGCGGCCACCTCGGGAGCTAACGGTGTGTGGCAAACAAACCCTCTGTCCGCAGTCATTAGTGCATTTGCTGCTATGGAAGACGACGAGGCAAGGCTCGTGAAAGATATGTAGCACTATTCTCCTAAATGCATCTACAAAGAATTAATCTAGTACCCTCTTGCGTTCAATGTAATCGAATTCTTCTCGGAAGGCAAAACAAGCGCATGTGTGGTCACGCAAGGGCGTGCCGGACCTGCCACGTCAAGATCGGCCGCGCGCGCGCTGGATCGTGCGTAATTGAAGCGGCGTCCGCATTTCTTTTTTTTATATATATATATTTACAAGACAAGCAGATTTCTTTTCAGTTACCCTGTCTCTTTTGACAATTCTGGGCGACATCAGCGATAGTAAGTTGTGTCTCGTTGAAGGACAGAACGTGCTCAACTGCGATCATGTAATCAAGTGCAACGTTGCACCACAGCCGACGGCGGACAGTGTCCGCATAGTCGCGTACGTGCTGCAGTCCTCTGCCCTGCATATACCCGGTTCTAGAGCATGCTTTGAGCAATGCGGTACTGCAGAAAGTGCGCACAATATCTCTACAAACAAATATGCAGCGTGCGCGGAAACGATGCGGCGTACGATAGGCGAGTTCTAACGTCGGAGTTGTTTGCCACACAGCGTTTGTTTGTGGTTATGATAATGAAACTGCGCCCCCCCCCTCCCCCCATATAATTTGATCTCCTCCACATCCAGGGCTTTTAACCCAGGCGAATAATGCTGAGTCATTTGGCTGTGAATGCGTGCATGACGTCTCATATTTCGTGAAAAAGAGCTATACCAGCACTCGACCGCCGCCCGCCAATAAAACGTATTGGCCGGATTTAGGACATGGAACGTTTTACTTACACAAACCAGTCATTAATGTGTAGATAATCGGACTAAGGGCCGGTTGCACCAACGCCGCTTAGCGAAAAGCGGAGCTTAGCCGGGAACCTAAGCTAAGTTTCGGTTTCGTTCGGTTGCACCAAAATCGCTTATCGCTAAACCTAGCACTAAACTACGCTTATCTTGAGCGCTCAACATTGGGCGCTTTGCTTTTGCTTGTTTCTTAATCCTGGATTATAAACATGGCGGCTGGTTTGTGGCGGTCGACGCGGTGGACGAAATTGGTTGTACAAAGTGTTTTAGGCCACAACAGCGTGAGAGTCTCGACAGAATGGCCTTCGATTGTGACAAGGATGCAAAATATTGTCTCGTGAAGTGTTTATCGACCCCTGTTTTCAAGTTGGCTCTCCACTCTCAGTGCGTGTTAGCCCTAACCGAGATACGCACGGAGCTGTGGGGCTCACGTCTGTCTTCCCGTTGGTTTTTCTGTCAACGAGCTTGTTCGTATGTACTTACTGATTTTCGCATAACTGTAACGTATTGCTATTTAACACCTTGTTAATTTCTGCTTGCAAAGCATATCCTTTAATCCGATCGGTGCGTTGAATAGTAGCCGTACATGATCTCGGCCATCAGCTGATTGTCGACACTTCTGCCGTTTGCATCAGATTGCGGTGCATTTAAATAATAAAACTGCGAAAATTCAATTTCTTTAGTTTTGAGACAACCTTCAGTGAATTTTCCTTGTCTCGCGAGTAGAATCTTCACTTCAGAAAACTGCGTTCTATAACCGCAACTTTTCTGGTGATCGTGCTTTTTAGAAATGTTTTGCTTTATATCTTTCATTCGTGGCGACGACAAATCGTAACGACTACAATGCGAGATTCGTTCAGCGCTGTATTGGGGCAGGCTGGGGCAGGTGATGCGAAGAGACGACCGTTCTCGTCGGCACGATGTGATGTACTAGTGGGAGTTTTCGTACTTCGAAGTCTGCCGCCGTCTATTTGTATGAACTCAAGATCTGCCTATTATCACTCGCGAACAAGCTTCTGGTTCTCTATCAGCAGGAATAAAAAAAAATGGTTCTGGGCGACCTTTGCGTGTTCAATAATTGACAGTTTGTATGATCATCAAGGGATCTACCAGTAGTATCGCTTTGATGTATTGATAGTTATACCTTCTTTCTTTGTCACTAAAGCAAAATATACGTAGTTCCATTACCAAAGGGTTTGACACAATCAGTTCAACGACGGTACAGTGCAGTTCTGTCACCTTGCTGATAGCAACGAGTACGGTCGATGCAAGCTCTCGACGACTTCTATTCGACGATTTCCGGGCATTTTCGCAGCTGCCGTGGCGAGTTCGTCACTGTTTTGAACTTCATCGGTCTCAGGCATGACTTGATTTCAGTAGTCATCTTACCTGCCTACTTATTCTCGATGATGTTTTGTCTTCAGCGATGTAGCGAGTAGAGAGTCCTTCTCGCGTTCGGTGAGATTTGGGGCCCCCGATGGCTCCGTTATCTCAAAATGTGAGCACGAAAACTACTGTCACTGTCAAAATATTCTGTTATCAACCGATATTAAACACACAATCACAGATGTAAAGAGCATTCGTGTTTATTTAAAGCTTTGACTCCTGTTTTTGAAAGTTAAGCGAAAAAATGATTGAATTTGGAGACCTTTAATTCGTTACTCACCGAAGAAATACAGCGAAAAGCAGACGCCAACAACGGCTACTACGGCAGTTTTTTTTTTTACATCACGTGATTTCTTTCCGCCAATCGTATTCATCCCTCTGAGCGTTCCCTAGTTCGCTCTGTTTGTCCCTACATTCCCTACGCAAATCCAGCGTTTAGCTAGGGGCGCGTCTGTAAAGCCGGGTTAACGTTGGTGCAACCGGAATTTAAACCCGTGCTTATCCGAGCTCGGCTTAGGGCGCTAAGCCGACTTAGGAAAGAGCCGCTTTGGGTTAAGGTAAGCGACGTTGGTGCAACCGGCCCAAAATGTTTTATAAAGCTCACTTTGGCGTTTCAGTTTTCGAACCTTTTTGTTGACATAGATAATCATCTTCATACGTAGCATTTTTGTTCCAATAGGAGACATGACAACCTTTCGGACGTACCTTAACTGAGAGAATGTTTTTGCAACATAAAAACTTGCATTTGCAACGCAAAGCGACGTCAGGAAGCCATTTGGTAGGCTGGGGTAGCACTCTCTTATGAAAATTGCTTTCACAAAAATAAGTTTTCCCCCCCCAGAAAGTATTCCTCGAATGTCTTTTTGCATCGCTTCTGTCATGCGCGCTTTCTACTTGTTTTGTTATTGTGCTTCACATTTTCAACAACGCCAAAAAACCTGCAATGGTGGAATTTTTGTTGAGAATTTTGTTAATAATCGTGTTCAACAAAAAAGGACCCTACACATATCTGATGGCATGCTGGGGGCCCAAGCAAATTAAGACTCGTAAACAGAGGCGCGAAGCCATAACGACGGGAAATGCACGTCGAACTAGTGTCATTCGGTTGAAGCGCCAACAGGCAAAATAAAAATAAACACAATGCGAAAAAAATCTGACTGAGATTTAATGAGAAGGTTCAAACAAGACACACACAAAAAAAAAGAATTGCACGAGATGTGCAAGGTCAAATTGTGAATGGGACGTTGTCAGATAACGACCAAAATAAAAATAAGTCTAGTTCCGAAAAAAAGAAACTTGTTCGGATTGTATGAGAAGGTTCAAACGAAAAGGGCCAATTGATAATGGCACGAGATGCGCAAGGTTCAAATGCGAATGGGACGTTTTGACATACACCCGGAGGCGAGAGCGCGCGGTGACGTGCGAATGTCGAGCTCTGGTTGGGGTGATTAGTGGGTAGACCCATAGCTAGCTGCCTTTGTCTACACAGCACTCGTAGAACCCAATCGAATGCGAGAGTCACACGCTGGAAGCCGGCGTTTCGCGTTCTGACTACCGATCTCTATTGAATTAGGTTGGATCGTGCATCGAGAGTCCGTCGGTGGTACCACCGAAGTGCCGGCGGTCGCGCGTTACCAGTAACGACGTTCTCGGTAACCGGTTACCTCTTTCGGTAATGAGGTAACGCAGTCGTTATTTTTGAAAACAGTAACGAGTAACGTACATAGTTTACTTATGTCAAGTACCGAGTAACGTAGCTACGTTACTCGTTACATCTTCTCCGCAAACCAGAAAAAAGTAGACTTAGTTTTTTTTCGTGTTTCTATACTTCATTTTACATTACTTTGCCTTGCTTTACGGTGCAGCCTGTCCCCATGGTGACAGGCTGCACCTATGAGAAGATTGACAAGATGCAGTGAGCGAAGATTGACAAATGCAGCCGTAGTGATATTGTAAACGAAGAGGGAGGGGAACGAAAAGGAAACTACTCCTCCCCGTGGGGAGGAGTGGCTTCCTAAATACCTCGGAAGACGGGCCCTTTACGACATTTGCAAGCTGAAATGATCAACTAGCATGATCCTTAACTCAGCAACGGCTGTCGTCTACCAAGTTAAGCGAATCCGGAAACTAACAGTAAAACAAAGAGCCGGTCAAAAATCTAGTCCGCCGAGACCAGTGGCCGGGGTAGTCTAATCGGTTAAAGGGATAGTAACGTGGTATTTTGAGCTAGTTGGTACATCACTAATATTAAACAGCGCACAAAACGTCGGCGGAAGAAAAAAGGACAGGAGAACGAAGAGCGCTGACTTCCAAATCAGTTGGGAGTCAGCGCCCTTCGTTCTACTGTCCTTTTCTCTGTTCCTTTTCGCTGTTTGATATTAGTTGGTTAAAGGGATACTGAACCGAAATTCGGATTTCACAAAATAAGGCGGCAGAAGCCTTGAACGGGACACTATGATCTCCAAAACATCACTCCTTCATCGATTTCACAAACAGATGGCCGTACTTTAAGAAAAGAAGGGCCTGATTAAGCGAGGGTTATGACGTCATTGTCCTTCTGGAAACAGCCTGCATGTAAATCGTAGTCCTTGGGTATTGTTATCAATGTCTTCATTGTTAAATTTAAAAAAAACGAAGGTATCTTTAAAGTAATTAAGTTACCATGAGAAAGTAATTGTAACTGTAACGAGTTGCTTGTATTTTTTGGTAACTGTCACTGTAACTTCAATACATTTTTGATATACTATCCGTAACTGTACCTAACTATTTTGAAAGGAGCTTACCCAAGACCAAAAAAAAATGTACTTTGGAGTACATTTTCGGTAATTAAAAGTATAAAATTAGTTTAATTTTTGTATAATGCATTTTACCAAGGGGTGACAAAAAAATTGGCGCATTCGTACTGAATGCCGTAGTGACGTAATTTTTCTCAACAAATTTGAATTCCTTTCAATCTAGTTTAATTTCATTCAATTTTTGTTGGCTCCATAATCTTAGAGAAGGAAGGGAAGAAAAATGCTTCACAGTGTAGCTTGTGAAGTAAGTTTCTGCCGCTTAAAAGATGCGACAGTTTTGAAAGGACACCTATATTATTAACAGTAAGATAAAATCAGGCGCAAAACAAACACAATGTAAAGCATAAGAATAAAAAAAAAATTGGCCACAAACAATGCACAACATCCGTTCCCCTACCTCCAGTTGATATATTTCAAAAAATTCTTTTTTCGCTGTGTATTTGCTTTTCAAGTTTCTTTTAACGCAAATGTGGCCTCTGACTTCGGTCGATGACGACCCATAGAAAACAACGTAAAAAACTAACCCTCCGTTGATTCCCGAGAATGTCACACCCACGAAATGACGAGATGCTCAATTTAAGTATTAACCTTCTAAGAATATGGTCTCGCGCCGCTTACGTCGCCGACGAGACTGTTCGCGGGAGAGAAGTTTTCGTAAGTACCTTGCGTAATCTAAAGTGGGGTGATTCTTCTTTTCGAGCTGAAGCCGCTTGGTTCGGCGTTTTAATGTCCCTCGCTCTTATTTCGCGGTGGAAACTCGGAATTGTCCATTTATTTCCGCGAGCTTAGGCTCGAATGGCCCCTAGCAGGTTGGAGGCTTTGGGAGCAATTATTTTGTCGCAACTTAAGGGCGCAAAAAAGGGCTTGCGTAAGTTTTGGAATCCTTAACATTCGCTCGCAAGTGGAGATAGAAGGGACTCTTACATCATGAAAGGACCATCATGTACGTTTTTATTTTGTTTTCTCGAGCGGACTGCACCTAAATTAAGACTTTGTCCAGTTGGTCATGTACTGCCGCAATGCGAATATATGCGCCTTTTTCTTTTTCTTTTTTTTAAGAGTTAAGTTAGTTTAAAAAATGCTTGACTTCAGGAAATACTTTTCTCCAAAGTAACATGATTGATTGATGTGAGCTTCAAGATGGAAGTGTGGCGTGATAAATAACAAAATTAATTACTAGCTAAATGATCTACTTAAGTGTTGAAATGTTTTGTCTGGCACATTGAAATCAGCGACGAGTTACGACGTGTGATTGGTATGTACCGGTGGAAAAAGACTTTCTAAAAGGATAGTTTATGAAGTTTTGGGTCATTTGTTTTATACTTATAACCTCATACTCCGGCCTAGACATCCACCGCGCTCGTTAACGTTAGCCGAAGGAGTAATTTGTTCGTCCAAAGCGCCCCTGGTTCTATTTTGTCTAAATAGAAACGTTTTGTAGGCTATTTTTTTTTCTATGAGGTGATTTTATGCGACAAACATATCGGAAGTTCGAGTCTGGCAAGAAAGATGACGAGAAGAGAGCAAAACAATGCTCACATGAAATTTCTCCCCATCACTTAATATAGTTTGTAGTGATTTTCCTTCACGTCGAATAACCAACACAGTTCTGAAGCCTCGCGTTCCCCACCTTATTTCTCGCCCATTAATCACATGTGACAACTGTGGCTGTCTTTTTTAATGACTCAATTAAACAAACCTGCCATTCAAAAGTCCTTCTCATATATATTTAAAAAATTGAAAGACGTTTACAAAGAATTGTAATGCGAAATTAGGTATTTTGATTTTCTAATATACCATGACGGGAGGGTACGCAGGAGGATGAGGGAGGGTGGGAGGAGGGAGGGAGGGCTTTCCCCTCCCCGTCCTCCTCTCCTTCTCCTCCTCCTCCTCCTCCATAACCTACCCTCCTCCCACAGTTTCCCCGCTAAATTTTGCGGGGAAAACAAATTCACATGACTTGGTGTCACGTCACCTATGTACAAATTCAGTTTCTCCGCTAGATTTAACGAGAAAATTAACGTCACGTGACCTCAATACCAATTCAATTCCCCGTTAAATTTAGCGGGAAAACTGAATTTGTGTTGAGGTCCTGTGACGCGAGTTTTACCGTTAAATTTAGCGGGAAACTGAATGCACAGTGTTGCATTTTGGGGCGTCACAGACGTACACACCAATTCAGTTTCTTCGCTAAATTTAGCGGGGAGCTGAATTGGTGTACAGGTCTGTGACGCCCCATACTACAATGCGCGCGGTTACGCCAACGGCGACGGCGACGGCGAAGCCGCCGCGAAACACAGGTATACTAACAAAAGCATGCTTGGCTCATTCCATTGGCCTGCACAAGCCTGCACCGGCGAAGGAAAGTGTAGCGCGCTGCACAAACGTGCAGGGCAATGCACTTCCGTATGTGTCTTGAGATAGGCTGCACTCGTAAATTAAACATGGCGGTGGGTACTAAGGGCAGCTGGTGCAGGACGTGAAGGTAAATCGACCGCGGCAACTGTCCCGTCCCATCAGCCGTTTTCTGAACCCCCCTACTTGAACCCACTTTAATGTGCGCGTATGACGCGGGAAAGTTTTTTTCTCGTTTCATCAGCAGAAAAAAAAAAAGCCAAACGGCAGTTTTACACATATATAAAACGAATGAGAGAAATCTCGTTGATGAAAGAAAGTGGTTCTCCTGTGCTTGTCCTCCGTGTTTTCTTCTTTCGATTTAAAGTAAAAATCTAATTTAGCGTGAAGATTTTTTTTTAAATTCGAAACAATTGTATCTGAAGTCAGAGCCAATTCTTGCTTATAGAGCCACTCAGCATCGCATTCGCGTTGACGCTGGAGAACACAAAGTGAAACACGTCGAGTGCACACCTTTTTGTGTGCGTTTCTATCTGGAAAAAGCCCACGTACGCTTTGTGGCCTCTTGGATCTCGCCTCGGCCTCTTCCGACTCCGAACGCGTGGGAAAGCGGCAACTTAAGTTCTAGAAATTTTTTTTTCTTTTATACTAATTACAGTTACGGACAGTTGAAGAAATGCAGTACGTGGCGGGTCCCGATTGTCCTATCGTTCCGTAGTCAACGAGACTCCGAAATTAAAGAGGTAAGGAAACGAAATGACGTGACATCGAGCTCCCTACCTCTCGCTTCAAAATCAGACAGCGAGGAACGCAATGCTTATCGTCCTCGTGACGTCAAGGGCTCCTGCACGGCCAAGGGTACTGTAGTTGCGAGCGTTGCCGCTTGGTGGCGTCAACGCGTGACAACCTCTCCCACTCGTAATATCCGAGGACTGTACGCCTACGGTCTACACACCGCTTGCCCGTAACGTCATTCGCGGCTATGCTGGTATGTTATGTGGCTCGAGCATTCGGTTCACAGCGTTTGTTTCACACTGCAAAAGTAGCAGCTGGAGAAAACCAGTACGTAGGAAGAACCATCGGTACCCCGCGATGGCGACGCCCGCGAGCCATGTATAGGAAGTATTCACTGGTGGTCATAGCTGTGTGCGCGAATTCTGAGCGCATGCTGATGGCGAGCTTCTACAGTCCTTTTGCAACGTGCATTCCGCACCATCAAGAGTGCCGGTTTTAGCAGCCTATTGATGTGAGCTCGTTCTGAGCATGCGCTATAAACAGCGCCCAAAAATATGGCGTCCAATGAATACTTCCTGTATAATACGCTTTTTCATAAACGGACGTATGACGGCGCGTTCATTGCTGTGCTTCTGTGTTACCCACGCGCACTTTCTGGCTGGCCGCAATCGCGAGCGAGCGCTGGCTGGACTGTGATTTAGCACGTGTGGACTCTGATTCTTGTAAACAGTGGAAACGTCTATGGACGCTTGCAAGCATGATGTACCGACTGGTGCATATGCGTACAAGCACGTACAGCTTCCGCATGAAGATAGCTCTGACAGGCCTGCAACAGCACGTGCTTGCTCACGCGAGGAGGAACATGGCGGCCGCCAGATGCCCTGTCTGCAATCGTCTATTATTCACAGCGCATAAGAGGGCAGGGGGGAGGGAGGAGGAGGGGGCATGGTTGACCCCAGAGCCGTGTATACAGCGAGTTTGGTCAATGGGAGGCGCGGGCAGAGCCAGGGCGTGCATCAGACGCAGAAAGTGGGCTTGGCTTGCTCTCATTGCAAACCAGGACCGGCTTGCTAGAACAGCGTCTCAGCTGAGACTGGGTGAAAGAAAGCACTGCAAAGGCTGGGGCACGCGAGTCGTCTTGAGACGCAACTTGAGTCCCGCTCAGCTCGTGCGCTGGCTTTGGCAGTGCTCATTCCCTCTCAGCTGAGACGCTGGTTCTTAGCAAGCCGGCCCAGAAGCCTAAAAGAATCCCCTAGCGGTGGTAGCGAGAAACTGGTTCAATCAGAGGTATATTTTGGTATATGGTTTTATAAGCCCTTAACAGTGAAGTGTACTAACCCTCCATGGTTGAAAATAGGGTGCACGTGATGTTTCGATCATGATCATGCAGAAAGTTGTAAGAAACGAATGTGCCGCTCAACTCTGTTTCGCTCGGATAGAGTGCCAGCGCTCGGACGGCATATTCCCGGCCCTCGGCGCTAGGCGTACGAATTATGTCGATCGCTCCGCTATACTTCGTTTCAGCTTGGGTCCAGACGCAGCCGATGCTACAGAGCGCGAGCGTGTGGCCCTGAACGGTGCTTGCATTGCACGAGCGCGCGTGCTTGGCAGGGACGCTGAAAGCCCGGAGCTCGCGCTTGTAGCATCGCCTGCGTCTGGACCCAAGCTGAAACGAGTATAGTCGCACACTTCCACCATGATTTTGAATGCCCGTGATTGAAACATCAGGTGCACCGTATTTTCAGTCACCGAGAGCTACTCCGATGCACTTATCAAGCTTGTTTCTAGCGAACACCGACAGGGTATTATTTCCGGCTTCTGGTTGGCCACATTCGAATTTCTGAAGACGCCCTGGAACACGCCCAGGCCGCTTTCGGCCAATGGCACCTCCTCATTGGACTCCTATACTTCCCGACGAATGGCCAAACTCTCTACTATACGGCTCTGGTTGACCTGACGGAGGTCATTGCATCTCAGATCAAGCTCCTACCCAGGGTGTAAGATAGACAGGTGGGGAAACAAGAGCCAAATGAGCGACCGGATTGTGTCCCCTCGGTTTTCTCTTTTTCTGTGGCGCCATCTATGTGGAGCACCGCGAACTCTCACTCCGGGTGGGCGACCGGTGGCGACCGGCTAAACTGACGGAGATGGTTTCTCGTGGATTTTCAATGGAGGACTGTCGTGCTCTCGGTTTATTTTGTGCACTCTCCCATAAAGTTCCATGCAAATCCGATTCCGATTTTTTTTTCTTCTCGCCGCAGCGCCATCTGTCGCAAATCGGGGGTACCCGCAAGCAGACGAGTACACAATCCGGTCACGGCGCTGCGGTAGGCTTCTATGGGCCGTTTCCCCACCTGTCTATCTTACACCCTGCTCCTACCTAATGGCTGCTAAGAGCGGCGATCTTGATGGTGTGGAAAGGCACTGTGGAAGCTTTACCGTACACAAGGTTAATAGACTCGTTAGCGTTTTCGGCCAAGTCACGTTCAAGACCAAGTAACTCCACGAGGGAGACATCCTTCCGCCAACTGGCGCTATTTCTAGGAGGCCAATGACGTGGCGGCATTCCTACAGAGCTTCACAAACTGCCACAGGGCGCAGTCTTGAAATCTATTAAATCGTTTTAAAATTAGTTTTCTTTTTTTTTTTTTTGCCGCAGCTCAGCTTGTCAGACAACCGCAGCTTGGGTCCGACGTGCCGATGCACGAGCTGTGGCCCTGCAGTGCCTGTACTCGTGCTTGGCAGCGCTGGAAGCAGCTCGGGTACAGGTTTAATACGGCATAAGCATAGACCGCATATAAGCGAAGAAATAAGTTTAAATATTTTGTTTACATACATCTTTAAGGCTGAAACGCATGTGTGAAAAATTACCCGAAAATCGAACGGAAATCGGAACATGCGATAATTACCTCACGCTTTTTCTAAAGATAAAAATAAAACATTTTTTCCACGCATATTACAAATGTGGTTTCTTTAAAGACATATTCGCAATTTCTTCACTTTAAACACCCCCGTGTAGCTTATTTTATTATTTTTTTATTTATCTATTTTTAAATGGCGTGGACCTATTTTTTCAGGTTCCGAATTTCGTGCGTTTTTCGGTTGGTTTCTTGAGTATGTGTTCCAGCCTTTAACGGATAAGAATGTCAAACACGAATCACGCATAAAAAAAAGCGTGCAGTGTCACGCTCTGTTTTCCTTAAAAGGGTTCTCTTTATAGTCCCCGGTTTGCCTGAAAATATGCTGAACACACCGACAAACATCGCTGAAATAGTAACCAAAATATTGGGCCAAAATATCTTTTTTCTCGGTAGCAAATGTATTGAATTTACAACTTTGGTCCTCACCGTGTTTTTCAATACAAAAGTCTCTACAAGCAACAATAAAAAAGAGTGACGTCAGCGGCAGGCAGGGTGTCACCCTTTGGATCGTACAATTCGTTTCAAACTGATTACGAACATCATGAAAAGGGAACAGCGCGAAAATAAAAGAGGACGAGAAGATGAGGTAACGACAGACATGGCGCTGTGCCGGTAGTTGCCTCTTCTTGTCGTCCGTCGTTTATTTTCGCGCTGGTCCTCTTTCGTGATATCAAACCAAATCGGCCAGCTTTATGCGGTGATTACAAACAGTTTGAAGATGTCAAATGAATGCTTTGGAAGCTCGGTTCAGCATCCGCGTGGCAGCACGAAACAAATACTCGGCATGCTCTGTTTTTGAAACTGCCTGCTCGACCCACAAGCCTGCCTACCAGCGACGTCGTGGTACTGAAAGATCGCGGGTACATTCGAAAGTAGGTTTTGACATCATTTTCGCTGGACCATTTCACAATAACTATTGTGAACTTCACGACACTAAGCAGCATAGTGTTAAGGGTAAAGGCCGGGCGGGGACTCAGTAAATATAGTTAACCGGTGCAGCTAAACAAAAACAATCGCCGGAGTATATTTTTTAGGCCGCAGTCCCACCGCGCTCATACATCATACAAAAAGACAGACCTGATGACGCGGCAGACCTGATGACGTGGCATACCTAATGACGCGTCAGACCTGATGACGCGGCAGACCTGATGGCAGAATGCGCAGCGCAAGTTTGTCTGCTTCTTGAGCAGGGGTTGCGGTGATGTCAGAACGCCGAGCTCTGATTGGCTGATTGGAAAAAATAGTGGGTAGAACTCAAGGCATACAGCATTCAGGTTTACCCACCATCCATTCAATCAAAGCCAATCAGAGCTCGGGGTCTTTCTGAGGTCACTGCAACCCCTTGCACAAGAAGCAGTCGACTTGTTCTCCGCATTATCTGAGGACACGCCTCAAGCATTTCTTGAAGCACCCTTGGCTTCGTGTATTCTTTTAACACCTCTGCGGCAGTTCCTGTTTGCCCAATGTGGCAGTACTGTCATACAAGAAAGCAACGCGCCTTAGCCGAAGCCTGCAGACTGTCTTTTGTACGATGCACAAGCAGTGGGACCGTCGCTTGAGAGATCTGAGGGAACCTCCACCCCTAACTCTAAAAATAAATGGCGGCATTACGTTACTCAGTGCAAACGCAGGAGCATCCTTCAGTACCGTTTCTTTAAGATTGGTTAAAAAAATGCACGATGATTTATTGGCGGATTGTTTGGGAATGCGTTAGCATGACACTTGGGAACGCCACACACGTCCCCCTTTGGGAAAAGCTAACGCTGACCCCGTCCCTTTTTATCTTCTGACTTTCTCTTTTGCTTACTCTATTTTTTTTTCTGCCTCTTTTTAAGGGGTCAATGTTAGAGTTTCTCAAAAGCGGGCGTGTGTGGCATTTTCCAAGGGTCACGCTAACGGATTCGATAAGGAATCCACCAATGGATCTTCCTGTATTTTTATTTTTTTCGCCCCCTTTCTTGTACTCTGCCCGCCAGAGGACGTCGACTCTCTTGGTTTACGGCAACGTTACTAGAACTCTCAGTTGGGAAACTCACCGTTGAAACCTGGGCCGCTGGCGTCCACCGAGACCGAGCTAAATACGACAACAGCGCCACTCTGTATCATTTGTCTTAACTGTGGTCGCCTTGAGCTTTTAGAAAGCAACTTTTTGCGTAAAAACTAACGAAAAAAACTTTTTGTGGTAACTTTTATTGGAGTTTAGTACAAATGGGGGGCGCGTGTTGTTTTCTAAAATCTTTAGTTCGCAAGGTTTTCCAGTATAAATAATATTGTTTTTATACAACCCTGCCTCAGCGGGGATTTCAGGTAGCGCGTCCTGAGTTAGGCGCATATTGACCACGGTAGTAATCCGCGGCGCGTCCGCTTGGGAGTCGGGGCGGTACCTCGAAGCCCCTTCCCCAGTATCTGTTCTGGCCCCAAAATGGCCGATTACAACGAAAATGGGAGTCACGTGCAGTTCCTCGAGTGGCCGCTGCGGGAGAAATGGTGGCGTTGGGATCGCCATTAGCTCGGTTCTCGTGGACGGATCGGTGCCACTTTTTTAGAGCAGTCTCTATGGCAGTTTCCCAACTGAGTGGTTCTAGTAACGTAGGTTTACGGTCATCCATATCACTCGTGGAAAGAGCCACATTCATACCACTTGTGCAAGGAACTGCTTTCATATCACTTGTGGAGTGAACCGCATTCATCGTTTTAACCACACTCTCACCACAGCCCACGCACCGCTACTACGGAGACCCAAACTGAAGTACAACCGGCGACAGCAGAGCCTGGCAGATCTGCAACTGAGCACGCCCGCATTCCTCCGCGCGGCGGAGCAACACCTCCTAGATAACAAAGCCGTAGTGCTGAATAAGGTGGCATCATCAGAAAACGCCAACGCTGGGCACAAATTAGACACGACGATTGCGTCAACGTTTGGCTTAAAGTTTACTCGAAGTAGAGAGCTGACGCAGCACTCGTTTTCAGACTGTGTCCAGCGTTGGCCTTCTCTGATGACGGGTTGCTTTGTTGTCTAGGACGTGTTGCGCGGCACCTCCTCCTCTCTGGCTCCGCGCCAGATCTGCTCGTAACTTTGCCGAAAACGAAACGGCTCGCTTTGACAAAAACCCGGCTCTGTTTGTCAGTTTGTCAGAGCCGGGGAGAGAGAGAGAGGTTGACGCGTGGTTATGTCAGCGTTTCGGACCTATATGCGACAAACGAAAGAAATTGCCGGGTTTTCGTCAAAACCCGTTTTCTAATGCTGACCCAATAAAAACAAAAACAAAAAAAACAGAGAACGCCAAATGCTTTTATTCTTATTGGCATTTATCGGGGGAGTTGTTTGTCGTCTGGGGAGACACCCTTGCCGCGCGTATTCTGCACTACACCCCAATACCAGCTTACAATAATCGTAGCCTACGAATAGCCTCTCTATACCATCACGAAACTTCATCACACTCGAATGGCGCCAAGTCAGGAGCAGGGCCCGAACCAGGCGCCAAGCGTCCTTCAACGTATCGATTGAACGCTATTTCTAGCCAACGCTTATACGCTTCCCTCGTGTCCAAACCGCGTCCGCGCTCGATCTCGGTGCGATGAGGTCAAAGTTATAGTGGACGGGCTTTGACTATTCTATGCAATGTCGACTATATTGACTATACTCGAAGAAAACACTGGTGAGAGTCGATCGTTGTAATTTACGGAGTATTGCTGCGCGACTAATGAGGCTGAATATAAGCAGAGACCTTGAAAATAATTTTGCTGAAAAGTAGACTCATTGTGTTTGTTAGCTTGCACGATGCCTTCTGAACACAATCAAGCATGACTGTTACTGCTTTTGAGAGTTTGACCAATTAGAAAAAAAGAGTGGTATCCTGATCCAATGGGCGTGCAGCCTCAGTGATAGAGAAAAAAGCGCCCCAGGGCACCCAATGACATTGCATACCGATAAGAGAAAAATACTTGAACCTCCTTTTTTAAAGGAGTACGGAAACGAAATGACGTGGCCATCAAGATTGCCGGTCTTTGCACACCAATTAATATGAGCGTGTTCTGAGCATGCGTGCTCTAGGAACAGCGCCCTGAAATATGGCGCACAGTGAATACCCCCTATAGGATGTATTCACTGGCGGCCATATCTGTGTGCGCTAATGCTGAGCACGTGCTGATGGCTAGCTTCCACAGTTATTTTGCATGCACCCCGCACCATCAAGATTGCCGGTCTTGGCAGCCTATTAATGCGAGCTCGTTCTGAGCGTGCGCTCTAAACCAACACCACCTAGAAGAATGAAAGCCTCCACATGGCCTCCTCTCCCTTCATGAAGCGTCATCAGAGTCGGGTGGCGCTAACTCGGCTATTAGCGGTGAGATGTTTTGGTGACGCCCCTCATATGGTCACCTCTCGTGACGTCAGTACCTTGCGAACAACAAGTGGGATGGTGTTTGTAATGAGCACGGTGAAAGCTTGAAATTATTGCGCTCTCAAACCAACACTGCCAACACCGTCAAAATTGAAGTTCTAACATTCTTCTTATTTCTGTTGATGAGAAGTCCCTTCCTGACGTCAGGATGAGCGTTCGGCCAATCGTGGAAAGCCGACTACAGCGACACTTCCGATCGAGCACGTCGCCAATTGGGTTTGAGCCCTACCTTCGACGCGCTGATTGGACACGATCCCCAGCCGAACACTGACGCAGCACTCGTGGCCAATCTCAGGCCTCGATCGATCTGACTGGGATGACGCGTGCGGAGGCCTTCTGTCTAAACTGTGACCTCGAATATGGCGGCCAGTGAATACCCCCTACATCCAGCATGGCCGCGAGTGACTCGCGGCCGTGCTGGTAATTTATGTGCCATGAGCGTCCGGTTTACCGTGTTAGTTTCGTACCTCAGAAGTAGGAGCTCGAGGGAATCAGTAAGTAGATGTAACCGTCAGTACCCAGCAACGGCAACACTTGCAAGCTATGTATATAAGGTATGTACTGGGCGCCATAGTTAACAACGTTATTCAGAGCGCATCCGGTTTGGGAGGAGGGGGGGTATGGTTGGCCTGGTAGGGGTTTGCGCAACCTCAGATCAAGCTCCTACCTATCGTCTCTTAAAGGAATGGTGAACCGAAAATTGGATATCAGAAAACAGTGCAGGAGCAGTAGGCGGGACACTACAATCCCTAGAACAGTATTCGTAAGGCGATATCTCGACTCGACGGCCGTATTTTTGGAAAAGGAGGTCGAGATTGAGCGAGGCCGACGAGGCGCGTGACGTCTACGTATCTCGTTTCATCCTCTCTTCGCTTCGCCACTTCAAGGCGGCGAGGCGGAGAAGACGCGAGGCCGTTCCCTCCCTTTCTCGACTCTTCTCAAAGAAACGACGTCAACATATCTGTCAAATGCGCCTCCTTAAAAAAAAAATAAAAAATACGGCCATCTGTTTTAGATATCGCTCTATGAGTGATGTTTTGTAGGTGCCTTCAGGGGTGCTATTGCCGTATTTTGGAAAAGAGGTCGAGATTGAGCGAGGCCGACGAGGCGCAATGACGTCAGCGTATCTCGTTTCATCACTCTCTTCGCTTCGCCACTTCAAGGCGGCGAGGCTGAAAGACGCAGACCGTTCCCTCTCTTTCTCGACTCTTCTCAAAGAAACGACGTCAACATATCTGTCAAATGCGCCTCCTTTAAAAAAAAATAAAAATAAAAAAAATACGGCCATCTGTT
>JAZHYW010008658.1:0-36083 GCA_037355805.1 Ixodes ricinus | reverse complement strand
AAAGTTACCCTGCATTTGTGCTCCAGGCCCAAGGCTAGTGGTGCGAAAATGTCGGATGATAAGAGAAGGGAAAACCGCCCAAGCGCATCGTGGTGGACGAATTTCGAGATCCAGGAAAACAAAACAGGCGAACCAAATATTTCTACAACTGGCTGATTTAATGGTTTTCGATGACATTCAGCAAGTTTCTGATTGAAACCATTTGTTTGTTGTTTCAATGATTAAAAATGAATTAGAATATTTAAAGTTAATTATCTTATCGCGAATATTAGCCCCCTATATTATTTCCCCTGGACGCATAACTCATCTGCACTAACCGCGTTAATGTAAGTTTCACGGATTTTTTTAAACAAACCTGTAAAGCCCCAAGTAGACACCCTGTGGATCCTCTTTACCAAACGCGTCGTAAAGTAAATGAAAGGGAATTTACACTTCTTTAAGAGATTTGCAGAAGCTCAGAAACAAAAGTGATCTACAGAGGGTTCAATGAAACCGAACGTGTTGCGAGAGAAATGGTTGATAAAAACCAGGTACTAAAACCGATAAATATAACGGTTCGGTTCGGTTAGGGTTACGGTTACCGTTTTTTCTTCAACTCGATTTCGTCTCGGTGTTTCAGGGTTTCGGTTTTTACGATTTCGGTTATCGATTAGCCGCCCCTAAAAACCGTTGTGTTTTTCTTCTTTTCGGTTTTCGATGTTTTTAGCTTTGTTTTTTGTAAGCCGACTTCTTTTTCAGTTTGGTCGCACATCACCTTCATGAAGGCGCCTTGGAAGCGTTTAATACTGAAATCGGGGCTGTATTATAGGAAGTAGAATCTGGTGCTCTGCTTGATCAGTTTTGACATGCGCATGTCTTCCTAAACGACCAACTCAAGTCAAGTTGTTTCTGTTAGCGCCGTTACCATAACTGTTCCTAAACGCTCGTCTTGTTCGCACCGGGGTCACAATTAAACTATTCTACTCGCGAGCAGACTATACGTGTCTCATTCCTAAAATAAAACATTTGTGAAACATTAACGCTCTTAATGCTTTCATTAATTATAGTTTGCAATAAGTTCATTCGCAGAAGATAATGTCACGAAAAATTAATTACATTTTAAGATATTGGAATCAACCGTTTAAACTGAGTTCATTGAAATAAACTAATTGTCACCTGGCCGACCGGGCGACCGCATTCGCTCAAATGAGCACCGTCATTCGATAAAACATCGTGGACGAGGTTTCGCTCGCTAAAGCGTCATTCACTCAAGTGAGTGCCTCTCCACGCAAAATAGTCGCGGACTTTCCACATGATCGTGTATTCTCTCTCAATAAAATATTTCGGGAATAGAAAGGGCACATACCACGAGAAGACGTTGAACAACCTAGAGCCATAAGCTTTCACTCGCCAGTCGCGTACATGAAACACGACAGAAACGAACGCTGGCGCCCACCGACGTCCGGCTAGCCGTTTCGTTAGCTCTCTGTTGTTGACATCAGAACGTCGTCAACGGCATTTATTGGCTGCCAAAAGTCACGTGTGGGGAGCAGTTTCTCTTGTTTCTGTTGAATATCGTCGCGGCAACAGAGACCTCTGGCCACAGCAGAGGCTGTCACCGTGAGCCTTAGCTCGGCAAACGTCTACATCCATGGTTCTATGAAAGCCATATAAGAGCATCGAAGCGAAGTAGGTGACGGCGCTCCACACGAGTTTCTGATTCTGCGGTGCGTTGTCACATGCCTCGCTCCGGCTCTCTTATTGGCCCACCGACCCTGTAGGATCCAGCGTTTGCCAGGTTAAGCTGAAATGGAGCGTAGCAAAGAAAGCATGCCGCCGGCGCCTCCGTCCACAGCGGCGACATTCCCAGCCGTCCCACCGTGTGGTAACACGGACCCGCCGCCAGCTCCGCGCGCCGACACTTTCGTTTTCGCTCTCCCGCTCCTTTCCTCGACTGCTTTCGCGGAGAAAGTAAGCAGAGTAGAGACGGTGTGCTGTCTGCTGCCAAATGCCTAGTCGGCATTTCAAGATCCTCGTTAATGTTCCACTGTATTATTGTTGACAAGAAAATGTTTGCTTGTTACAGAAAGAATAAACAAAAAGGACGGACAAGAAGATGTCCGTCCTTTTGTTTATTCTTTCTGTAACAAGTTATCAAAACCAACGCGCTCACGTTCAACTAAGAAGATGTTGAACCGATAATATATCGGTTACCGGTTAATATAGTACGGTTACGGTTACGGTTAACATCCAATCAAAATATCGGTTTCGTTCCGGTTACGGTTACCGAAAAAATATCGATTCTAAACGGTTTTCAGTTCGGTTAGGGTTGCCGCTCCTAATAAAAACTTCGGGAATTGCATTATTCAATCTTCCATACAGTTTCGTTGATCGTAATTGTTTTTTTGTTTTGTTTTTTAACGATGGTGTAAAGGTTGTTTGAAAAGTGGCTGGTGGTTCTGTGCCGGTTAGAAAACCCTGTCTTAGTTTTGTTGTGTGCATGACGTTGGAACTGAAGCCTTTGATCCTTCGTGTATAAAATTGTTGTCCGGGATTTGAATTGTGCACGGTTAAGTACTGTTTGTTTTTTTGTGTGTTCAGTATTCAAACGGTTGCCTGAGTTAGGTTAGGTTCAATGGCGTAGCTAGGGAAGAAGCTTATGGGGCCTCAGACCCCTCCCCCCCCCCCCCCCCCCCCGCATTCCAGGTCATGGATATTACAGTCAGCTCAGCCCCTCCCAGAACAAGTTCCTGGCTACGCCACTGGTTAGGTTATGTTAGGCTCGGTTGGGAGGAATTACTGGAATAATGGTCGACCCTAGTTTTTTGCATCTCGTGCGTTTTTTTTTGTAAGGCTGTGATGACGATGATTAGAAGTTTAGTGGTGCAGCAGTGAAGGCTATAGTACGTCAGTCTAAACAAATTTAGAGCATACTAATAAGAAAATTAATCCAAAGCAAAATAGTTATAACTGCTGTAAATATACAGTTGTTTAAGAAAATCTCATATACGGCTGAGCGAAACTAAAAATCCATCGCCATGCAAAAGCGTTGGGTGAAATAGAAGATTATCTCTAAAACGTTCAGAAAAGCATGATCGATGTAGTAAATGATGAGACTTGCAGTAGCATAAAATGTGCAAGCCAGTTAACAGTTTTCCAAAGTCGCACAATGTAACATCTCCATTACGGAGCAGATACTCATGTGTCAAACGAAAGCGATCCTATTCGCAGACGGCACAGGAGAACACCCCTGCGACGTTCGCTGCTCTCCCAAACCTCCAGAACAGGCTTGATAATGTGAAGTTTCTTGTTGCTCTCCGTATTCCATTTCAACTGTCATGCGTGAAAAATTAATTTCGTCGGAAGTGATTTGTATATCCTGGTTATATCAACGATATCGGCCATGGAGGTCGTTGTAGCCGGGGAAAACCTCCCCTACAGCAATACGACGAGTCCTGGCGAGTCCTGCGACATCCGAAGGCGCCACCGGGACCTAAACGCGGCCAACCAGCCCCGCCCAACTCCACCACCATCGCCAGCGACCTCGCCAACCGCAACTTTAGCGACAAAGAGCAGCAGCGGACTGGTCCCAGCAGCACACTCCACCGACAGAGGGAGGTCATCACACGGACCGGCAAGAAACACCATGAAGGCAAAATCCACGTAAACTTAAAACTAGACTGTCCCAATCGGAGAGACAAATCAACTCACACGCGAGTTCACTCGTGCGAGACCAATGGGGACAAATCTGCGATCAAATGCGCGGGAACTTCGGGCTGAAAAAGACCTGGCTGCTCTTGTGACAGCTCCTTGATCCGGATCAAAGCAAATCAAAACCAAAGAATCGCATGACCCAACTTGTGCAACATTTCTCAGGCTCGGATCAAGATTTTCTCGATCAAGCTACTGAAAAGTACCGACCAATGGGGCCCCAAAACTCAATCCCCCCGTACCCTGGTCAGCAAAACACTAACATGGACAGAGACATCACGGAGGCAGAGGTGAGGTTGGCAATATCCAAACTCAAACCCAACTCGGCGCCAGGACCGGACGGAATAACCAACCGCACCCTCCGCAACCTGATGACTCATCCATTACAGACACAGACTACATCAACACATGCTGGAGAGAGGGGGAGGATTCTTGAGTCATGGAAACACGCAAAGGTTATTCCAATCCCCAAGCCAGGGAAACCCTCACCCTAGGACACCTAAGACCTATTTCACTAATATCCTGCTTAGGTAAACGAATGGAACACATAATCCTAGATAGGCTGACCAACCACATGAATGACACAGACCTATTCCCACACACCATGATAGGCTTCAGGGCTGGGCTATCCACGCAGGACATACTATTACAGCTCTCTGAACAAATAATCAAATCCACAGGTAATCTCGACACGGCAGCCATCCTGGCCCTAGACCTCACAAAGGCATTCGACAATGTCACCCATGAATCCATCCTGGGGGGTCTGGGGTCAGTAAACCCCGGAGAGAGGATATACAACTACATCAAAGCATTCCTCTCCGGGAGAACTGCCGTAATCAACGTTGGCGACCTCACGTCAGACACTATCCAATTGGGCAGCAGGGAAACCCTGCAAGGGGCTGTGCTTTCCCCATTCTCTTCAATCTGGCAGTCATCAACATCCCCAAAAGGCTAGGCCGAATTCCCCAACTCAGACACAGTCTATATGCGGACGACATCACCCTCTGGATCGGCAGAGGGAGTGACGCCCATATAGAAGAAACACTACAACAAGGGGTTGAGATAGTAACGGAGAAAGCGGAGAGAGCAGGTCTCGCGTGTTCTCTGCCGAAATCCGAACTAATACTACTTCAGCCCCCCAACACTAAGGAAGCAAAACAACGCTGACATCGAACTACATATCAATGGCAGACCAATCCCAGTGGTCCTGGAGCTCAAAATCTTGGGACTGCAGATCCAGGCGAATAGGCTCAATAACAAATTCCTCGAACGAATAGAAAGTCAGATTAATCAAACAATAGGCCTACTGAAAAGGGTGACTAATAAACATAAGGGCCTCAACGAACAGGATCGCATACGCATCCTAAAGGCATTCGTCCTAAGCCGGCTAACATACTCGGCCACATACCTACGCCTCACATCGGCCTTCACCAATAATGTTCATACCTTGATCGGCACGGCCGACAAAATTGAACTACGCCTCCCGGCAAGGCCTACAAAATTGCACTGCGCCTCCTACGCTCCCACCGCCAAACTGGAAGGACTCGGTTTGCATAATCACCTGGACGAGTTAATAGAAGCACATCGTACTGCTCAACTGACTAGACTCTCCGCACCTCCACCGGTAGGCACATACTCGCCTGCCTAAACATTGGATATCACAAGCTCCTCCAAGACAAATTCTTCCGTCAGGCCCAACATCCACAACAAAATTATAGCAAATCCGCTACCTTGAAACGTACACCCCACCCACCACCTTGCTCGCAGAAAACAACGAGCTATTTCCCTGCAAAGAACCTACGGGACTAACCCGGGTGTCCTATATGTGGACGAAGAAGAATACGGGCACCAAGGGGCTTTCACGGCGGTGGTGACTGACAACTTACACTCGCCCATTGACGCAGTCACCGTCCTGACCACTGACCTGGAGACGGCGGAGGAGGTAGCCATAGCCCTCGCCCTCACTGTGATCGCAAGCCCATCAGTGATCATCACGGATTCTAAAACCACCCTCCAAAATTTCGCAGCTGGCCGCATTTTCAAGCTAGCGCTCAAAATCCTAGAAAAAAACCCGGCCCAGAATTTTCGTCAGACTGGTCTGAACACCCGCGCAAGCTGGTCTCGAGGGAAACGAGACAGCCCACGAACAAGCCCGAGGATATACCAGCCGGGCTGGGCCTAGCCTCTATACCTCCCACGGGGCCAGATCCGCCAGGGACCGTCCATCCAGCTTCTATGAGATCACAACACACTACCTCTTCTCCCGTCAGGTCTATCCGGTAGCCGAAGACCCTCACCCTGGAGCAGGCCCATACTTGGCGCCAACTCCAGATGGGCACTTTTCTCAACCCAGTCACCCTCACCCACATATTCTTCTCAATGTACCCCACTTCGGAATGCCCCCTATGTGGCTACAAAGCCACTCTGCCCCACATAATCTGGGCTTGCCCACAAGACCCTTTCCCCCGAATCCAATCCCATGAAGAGTGGGAGACCTCGCTCCGAAGCCCCGACCCTGAGGTGCAACGCGCCTTGATGGAAAGGGCTCAGGAGGTCACCACCACCACGGCCGCAACGAGGGCCGCACTCTATAAGGAATACTCCATATTCCGTCAATAAAGGTTTCCCTCCTCCTCCTCCTCCTCCTCCTCCTCCTCCTCCTACTCCTCCTCCTCCTCCTCCTCCTCCCCCCGGGAGATGTGCGAAATGTATCTGTAGCAAGTCAAAGTCCGAGGTGGTGAATTGGGTCAAGCGCCCTAAGAGGAGACGGCAGTGCTGATATTGTCACGAATAAAAACATAAACTTGATTAATAAAACTTAAAATGAACGTTCAATGCGTGGAACTGTGCCGAAAAACATAAAGTAACAAAGATACTTTGACGGCGACGGAAGGACGACTGCCTCAAGCAGCCTTGCGAAGCATCTTTTGTAATCGCGTCGGTATCTAGAACTTTTCAAGCTCGAACAAACAAGGTTCTCGAGTCATCTGGAACATTCCAGTCATGCAAACAAAAGAAAGACAAAAGGACAAGCGCTGGCGGGGATCGTGCTCAACGGCTCGACCTCCCAGCCAGCTGCGTGGGTGTTGAGCACGCTGCTGACTCAGCACGTGGCATTACTCCCCTCTTAAAAGAAAAAAAAAACATCGTCTCGATACAACACAAAATGAAATGGACAACTGAAAACGAGAGAAGGGCACACTACAGAGTCACCTAGAACACAGGTTTTCACAGTCCCATCGAGCATAGTTCAGTTCGAGTCGGACGATGTGAATCACCTTCGGGTCGCAGAGGGCGGCGTGACAATGTTCATGTTCCGTCGGGCAACAGCTTGCAGTATAGGTCCCTCAGGTCGAATAACCTTGAGGCCGAAGCACCACTTTATCATTTCCTCGCTGCGACAGTGAATTGTTGTTCAGATCCACACTTGGCAACCGGGCTGGAACTGGGCGTCGTGGCGACGAAGATTGTACCGGCCATCGTCAGCAAGTTGTGCGGCTTGACTCAAAATGCGGCCGAGCTAGCGGACTTCCTCCTCTCGTTGAGTGACGAACCGAGCGTCGTCGTCCTGTTCGTTTTCGTGGTAAACATCACACTCGTCATCGGTATCGTCATCGGGTTCGTCGCCAAGGTCACCGTCAAGGTTGTAGTCGGGGTTGCCGTTGAAGCCATCGTACGGGTCGTCCTTGGGTCGCCGTCGATGTCGTCGTTCGAGTCGTCGCCTCTGTAATCGCCAGTGTCGTTGTCAGTCTCGTCGTCAAAATCGAAGACACTGTTTGTCGTCGAGGCCGTAGTCGGGTTGGTTGTTGACGTCGTAGTCGGGGTTTGTCTTTAGAGTCGTTCTCCGTTTCACCATCGTCGTCGTCGAAGTCGTCATCATGTTATCGTCGAGGTCGTAGCCAGCGGCTTTGTCGAGTTCATAGTCCGGGTCGTTTTCGAGGCCATAGTTGAGGTCGTCATTGATGTCACAGTTGGTGCCATCCTCGGATGTTTTCGGGGACGTCGCCTTCACGGTCGTCGTCTTCGAAGTTACCGTGTTCACAGGGAGTACGCATCGTGGGCATAGATTGCGTTACCCCACACCTCCACCAAAATGTCCAGAATAAAAAGGCTCGAGGTACACCTAAGCACTTCTTATGAGTTGTAAATGAGAAAGCACGCACGCCGCTCTTCGCTCCCTTTTGTAATCTGCGGCGTACAACGCGCTGACCTTGGCCGTGGAACGGTGGAGCCGCAGCCTCGCGGACACACAGCGCCATCGGGTGAGCGATCGTTCAAACTGTCGTGTGCCTTGCGGTCTGAGGAAGGAACAGACAGCAACGTAGTTCCCAGCAGAACGAACCTTTTGGTTTATTCGATGCGCCGCATATATTGCCACGCGCCGTACAACCGATAAGAGGCGAGCGAACGCGGTGATCAGTGATAACACAGCAGTGTGATAACACAGTCAGGATGACACCACGCAAACTGACGCGCAGCGGCCAATGGGAGCCTCGTCGACGCGCGCCAGCCAATGGGACCGAAGTGTAAAAGGTGCTGTTGGCAAGATTTGCGCGTGGTTTCATTAAGGTGCCGTTTTGCATGGTTTAAAAACTGATGACGTCGGCTCGCTTCATGAGATAGTTAATGCTTTCGCATTAAAATATAAACTTGATTAATAAAACTTAAAATAAATGTTTAATGCGGCGAACTTGTGACGAGAAACATCAAGTAACAAAGACCGTACATACTTCGACGGCGACGGAAGGACGACTGCCTCAAGCAGCCTTGCGAAGCTCCCTTTGTAAGCGCGTGGGTATATAGAAGTTTCTGAGCTTGAACAAACAAGATTCTCGAGTCATCTGGAACATTCCAGTCGTGTAAACAAAATAAAGATAAAAAGGACAAGTGCTGGCGGGGATCAAACCCCAGCCAGCGGCGTGGGAGTCGACCACTCTGTTGACTCAGCTATTCGCACGCAGCTATATACATCTGCGCCATAGTCGAGGAGACAGACGTAGGAGACAGCGCCTATCAGACGCGCCTGATATATGTGATAGTACCTTCAAGGTGCTATCACATATGTTTCCGGCGTCGATTTAAACGTTTTAAACCAAACATATTTCCTGAAAGAGCGCAAGAAACCGAGCTGATAGCCGCAAGTGAAATTCCCCCAGAACTTTTGAGATAATTCTTAATGGTAGAAAATATGCAACAAATCCAAAAATGAAACTAAGCTGAAACTTTACTGGGTCCTCCATCACGTTGTGAAGTCAGACAGTGTAGAAACATCAGCACATGGGCAGCTTGAGCCTGTTTCGCCCAGCGTCAGAAGCTGTCACAAGGCCGCCGCGATCGTCAGTGGGAAAGGATCCCCTACGATTCTTCAAGCTCGTCGGAGTCAAGCAATGTCCAGAAAATGTTACAATATTTTAAGCCCCCTGCAGATTTCAGATCATTCACTGTTTGCATTTCATCCGCCGGCATCGCCTCTGAGGCGACCACCCGCGGCGGCTGCATTCGCGATCCGCCGACATATGAACCCACATGCCACATCAGAAGCAGAATGGTATGTAAGGTTTTGTTTACTAGAACGGTGTGAACTGTTGTCTAGCACAACGCGAACACTAGAAGCCAGCGTTCGCGTCATACTGCTCGCACCCGCTTCCGTCGCAGCGACTTCTCGGTTGGAAACCGGTGAAATGTCACTCTGTTCCATTTCTTCGTGGCGTTATTGCACACCACAGCACATCACCAATTCTCCCCTCCCTCCATCGCATGCCGCAAATATATAGCCTAAACCAGACACAAACCGCAAAATTACAGGTGCTCACTATCACTACAACGCACAACGCTGTGGAGGAGGGAGCGTCATCTGCTCTCGGATAGAACACGTGACGTCACGAGCGCCCCTGTTTGTTGTTGCCAGTAGAGCGGCAGCCAACGATTTGGAGGTGTACCCGTAAAATTCGAAATTCGTTTTCTTAAAAGAAATTGATTATTTTCATACGATATTTTGTAGACATACTAAGGAGTGGATCTTTAGTGCATAATTAAAAGTTATAAAAATCGATGACCATCAATATTTATCCGGGGTTTGAGAAGGTCAGCATTTCGTTTCGAGTCCTCTAGATAAGGCACAAAAGTAAGCTTCTTGTCGAAGATCACGCCCACCAAATTGTGTGTCCTGATGAGAAGATATGTCAGTGTTATTAAGATGCATGGAAGCTAGGACTGATAGACAATCCCTGGCGCAACGGAAAAAAAACCGCAAACTCTTTTTCTAGAAAAAAAAAGGTGAAACCATTCTCATCTGTTTACCTACTCATCCTGTTAATTGTAAGTTGCAACTGCCGTTCACAACTGGAGAGATTACAAGAGGATACAAAGATCTGCACATCATCAACATAAAAAGAGTAAGATACTGATGGGGTCATAATCTTTCCTAGACTATTAATCTTAACAGAGTAACACTCAGTTCTTGAGAGACACCATTTTCTTGGGGGGGGGGGGGGGGGGTGGAGACATCAGGCCGTATGCAGCCCAATCGTACTTAAAACGTGCATTCGCTCAAAAATTTATATATGCACTGAAGCATGCAGCCCCGTACACAACAGCTGTACAAGTCGCAAATAATTCTGTACTTCCCAGCTGTGTCGTATGTATTATGTGAAAAAAAAGAAACACTGAGACACAATACTGCCAGTGTACAAACGCGTCACGTATAAAAGTTTCCAAAAAAGGCCAAATAGTCTGTGGTAAAAATAAAAATAAAAATATGTGTCCAAGAAATAGACAAGACGAAGATTGACGAGTCTCTCATACTTTTTCCTAGGCAACTCTTGAGTGTGATGGGACGATAACTCGAGGGAATGAAAGGGTCTTTACCAGGTTTCCGAAAAAGGATAATCTGGGCACGTTTCCAGCAACGTGAAAAGGCAGCCGTTTGCCATAGATGATGAAGAAAAAAAAAACGTTAACATATAATTCATAAATACGTGTGACAGATGACTTCAGTATTTTATAGTGGAGTCTGGCCCTGCTGCAGACTGCTTCTTTGCACCAAGATCCACAATGAGTTCACACACTGTGAATGCTCTATTGTAAAAATATGAACCAGACCCTGATATCGAGATGTACTGCCTCTCAGCAGTCGACTGGAACTTCATTAACTTTTTCACTGAAATTAGAGGGGGAATAAAAATACAAATTCAGGGGCTCGTAAAGATTGGACCCCGGACTCCCCGAATAGCTCTTACGCTGAACCTCCAGTACTGGGGGCTCGGCGGCACTGCCACCGTAACATCACCTGACATGCCTCCCCTGTTTGTCGTTCGACAGGCGCTGCTTTGGAATTCCTTGGGCCTGCTTGCATCTGCGTCGATGTTTCCTGCCTCGTCATTGCCTGCGTGCGGAAATAACATCTGCTTTCCGCACGTGTTCCATGGGCCTCTGCCAGCGCAAGATATCAGAACGAAAACGGCGCCACCAAGCGGATGGCATAGGAGCACTCTACCATCGGCTGCTTTCTTCAGTGGGCTCGGCGGCACTGCCACCGTAACATCACCTGACATGCCTCCCCTGTTTGTCGTTCAACAGGCGCTGCTTTGGAATTCCTTGGGCCTGCTTGCATCTGCGTCGATGTTTCCTGCCTCGTCATTGCCTGCGTGCGGAAATAACATCTGCTTTCCGCACGTGTTCCATGGGCCTCTGCCAGCGCAAGATATCAGAACGAAAACGGCGCCACCAAGCGGATGGCATAGGAGCACTCTACCATCGGCTGCTTTCTTCAGTGGGCTCGGCGGCACTGCCACCGTAACATCACCTGACATGCCTCCCCTGTTTGTCGTTCGACAGGCGCTGCTTTGGAATTCCTTGGGCCTGCTTGCATCTGCGTCGATGTTTCCTGCCTCGTCATTGCCTGCGTGCGGAAATAACATCTGCTTTCCGCACGTGTTCCATGGGCCTCTGCCAGCGCAAGATATCAGAACGAAAACGGCGCCACCAAGCGGATGGCATAGGAGCACTCTACCATCGGCTGCTTTCTTCAGTGGGCTCGGCGGCACTGCCACCGTAACATCACCTGACATGCCTCCCCTGTTTGTCGTTCAACAGGCGCTGCTTTGGAATTCCTTGGGCCTGCTTGCATCTGCGTCGATGTTTCCTGCCTCGTCATTGCCTGCGTGCGGAAATAACATCTGCTTTCCGCACGTGTTCCATGGGCCTCTGCCAGCGCAAGATATCAGAACGAAAACGGCGCCACCAAGCGGATGGCATAGGAGCACTCTACCATCGGCTGCTTTCTTCAGTGGGCTCGGCGGCACTGCCACCGTAACATCACCTGACATGCCTCCCCTGTTTGTCGTTCGACAGGCGCTGCTTTGGAATTCCTTGGGCCTGCTTGCATCTGCGTCGATGTTTCCTGCCTCGTCATTGCCTGCGTGCGGAAATAACATCTGCTTTCCGCACGTGTTCCATGGGCCTCTGCCAGCGCAAGATATCAGAACGAAAACGGCGCCACCAAGCGGATGGCATAGGAGCACTCTACCATCGGCTGCTTTCTTCAGTGGGCTCGGCGGCACTGCCACCGTAACATCACCTGACATGCCTCCCCTGTTTGTCGTTCGACAGGCGCTGCTTTGGAATTCCTTGGGCCTGCTTGCATCTGCGTCGATGTTTCCTGCCTCGTCATTGCCTGCGTGCGGAAATAACATCTGCTTTCCGCACGTGTTCCATGGGCCTCTGCCAGCGCAAGATATCGGAACGAAAACGGCGCTACCAAGCGGATGGCATAGGACCACTCCACCATCGGCTGCTTCCTTCAGGGGCTCGGCGGCACTGCCACCGTAACATCGCCTGACATGCCTCTCCTGTTTGTCGTTCGACAGGTTAGTGTTTACACACGATCCAAATGTTTTAGAAGTAATGAGTTGTGCATTGTTGTCGTGCCGAGCCCTGAAGTGTGTGAGTGTCAATGTTCTTCTCCTGGGATGTTGAGCGAAACCCAGGGCCACACTCAAAGACCGAAACTCGGATTCAGAAGGTCTTGGATGCACAAGGGCTCATAGCCTCCGACATCCTAGAAATGAAGGAAGATCAAAGGCAGCTCGGTACACAGGTTGAGCGTATGTCTAAACAGCTTGAGAGCATTCAGAACAAGCTAAGTACAGGTGATAAACTTGTAGTACCGCTTCAGGATGCCTTCAAAAATATTAACAAAATCAGCTGTTCACAGCAGGGCAAGCTCGTTGACCTTGAAGACAGAAGTCGTAGAGACAACCTTCTTGTATTTGGTACCCCTGAAGAAGAAAGTGAGACTGATAAAATAATAAGGAAAAAGGTTGTTCAGGAACTGTTTCGGGACCGTATGGGTGTTGAAGTAAAATCAGTTGAACGTATACACCGGCTGGGCGGGAAAAAGGCGGATAAGATTAGGCCAGTCATAATGAAAGTGAGCAACTGCGAGGAAAAGAACGACGTGTTTAAGCATTGCAGTGAACTGAAGGGCTCAAGGATATCTGTTTCTAATGATTATTCACAAATAACAATACATAAACGGAAAATGCTGTGGGAAAGTGCAAAGGAGGAGAAGGCACAGGGTTCCCGAGTAAAACTTGTGCACGATAGGCTGCGAGTTGATGATGACACCTAGGTATGGGATGATGATAAGAAAATGCCACGCAAAGATAAGAGAAAGCCTGGCCTCGCACAATCCAACTGCCTGACTGCGTGGAAATTTTGGCTCACCAAACACCGACTCATCCTGCGAACCTACTTGTCAAACGGCAACCTATGAAAACGGCAGACATCTTTATGTCGGTGGGAAATGTTTGGAACATGGAGGTCCAACACCTAAACAAATTTCAACAAAAAAGACTGCTCCATATTGTTGATAAATTGTCGGAGTATAAAAATAAAATTGAAGAGTTCAATGGTCTCATACATATATTTAATCCCGATTTTATTTTTGGAACTGAATCATGGTTAGATGAGACAATTCTCAATTCTGAAATTTTCCCCCTACGTATGACGTCTACAGAAAGGACAGGAATTGCCATGGTGGTGGTGTGTTCTTATTGGCTAGCAAATCATCGAACAGCATGTTGATTGATGTAGAAACTGAGCACGTCGAATCAGTGTGGTGTCGCATACGCACTCCTAACAAAAGTGAAATGGCCGTTGGTGTGTTTTGCCGCCCTCCCGGTTCCACTGCCGAAACAATTTCTGCTCTCAACAATATTTTATCTGGCCTAACTGACGAACAGATTTTAATAGCCGGGGATTTTAATCTACCAATGAAATGGGCAGGTTACCACGATATAATACAATCTGGTGTTGTCTGCTCTGAATTTGAAGATATTTTAAATACCTACGGCTTTGAACAATTTGTTTGTCAACCAACAAGAGGCGAAGACATTCTTGATTTAATTTTGTGCAACAGTGATATTGTTTATGATGAGTCCATCTTTCCTGGAATTAGCGATCATAGCATAGTCACAGCTAGTTTAACACTCCCTCATCTATTTCGTGCACGGGAAAGTGGTAGAAAAGTATTCATATATGACAAAGGAAATTATAAAGGCATAGAAAAAGCATTGCTTGAATATTTAGATGATTTTACTAGATTGTCCTTGGGGAGCTGTGTGGATACTTCATGGGTTGCTTTTAAGAAATGTTTGTCAGGTCTATTTGAAAAATATATTCCAGCCAAATATATATCTAAAAATACTAAAGCTGATAAGCCTTGGATGACGAATGCTGTTAAAAGAGTAACAAATCAACGAAGGCGTGCATATCAGAAGTACAAAATGCATTTATCTGAATTTGCTGTTTCAAAACTTGAGAAGCTGAATAATGCTTATAAAAATGTTATCACCTTGGCAAAACGGGAATACTTTGACAAACTTTCAGATGGAATGCGGTCAAATAGTAAAGAATTTTGGACCTACCTTCGAAAAACTCGTAAGGAAGATGTTGGCCTCCCGGATATTTTGTGTGATGGTGAGATTATTGAAGATAATCATAATAAAGCCAACTGTTTCAATAAATATTTTCAGTCTATTTTCGCCTCTAACAAAACGCGTTCATGTTATCCACCCCTCTGTGATGGAATAGGGCCTCCTATGCCACCTCTTGTCATAAATATAGAAGGCATTGTGGAATGTTTAGAGGACCTAGATGTAAAAAAATTAGTGGGCCCAGACGGCTTGTCGCCAAAAGTGCTGAAATCGTGCTCATTCGCCGTGTCCCGCTACCTTCACATAGCTTTTTCAAAGTCTATAGAAGAAGGTGTACTTCCAAGCGAATGGAAAAAGACGTTTGTTACGCCAATCCACAAGCATGGATCAAGAAAAATTGTAGAAAACTATCGCCACATTTTCCTTAGTTGTGTATGTTGCAAGGTTTTAGAACACATCGTGTATAGTAATGTTGTAACACATCTAGATACTAACTTCTTCTTTTCTCCAGGTCAGCATGGTTTTCGAAAGGGCCTTTCGTGCGTGACTCAGCTTGATTGAACTTTACCATGATCTTGTTACAATAACTGAGAGTGGAAGTGAAACGCGTGCTATTTTCCTTGACTTCCGGAAGGCTTTTGATTCTGTGTCCCACCCTTTGTTGTTGTATAAACTGCGCTCTTTGGGCCTTGATAACAGCGTCTACCGATGGATAGAAAATTATCTTTTTGAAAGAGAGCAATGCGTAGTCATTAACGGTGCAAAATCTGAATTTGTTGCTGTGGCATCTGGCGTTCCGCAGAGGTCGGCCTTGGGGCCTCTTTTATTCCTTGTTTTTATAAATGACATAGCTGTAGGTATTGACTCGCCTGTGAGGCTGTTCGCAGATGATTGCGTTTTATATCGTAGAGTAGAACATTACGTGATTCTGCACTTTTACAACCTGATTTAGATAAAATATCCAGTTTGTGTCGGACGTGGGAATTAAGTCTCAATGCTGACAAGTGTGTCCACGTCACTTTCGGGAAAAAACGCGACAGCATCTTATCGAGTTATTCTATTAATTATCGACATTTACATAGAATCATGCATGTGAAGTATCTTGGAGTCATTTTATCAAGCGATCTTTCTTTTAATGCTCACGTAACACAATCTGTACAAAAGGCTCGTAGAACGTTAAAGTTTATTAACAGAAATCTACGCACGCTCCCAAAGAGCTAAGAGAAACTGCTTACTGCTGCTTGGTAAGACCGATGCTTGAATATGCGTGTGTTCTGTGGGACCCGCACCAAGCGTACCTTGCCATTAAAATAGACAAAATTCAAAACCGTGCTGCAAGGTTTGTATTGGGAAAGTACAATAGAACATCCAGTGTGACAGAAATTAAACGTGAGATCGTTTGGGAACTACTGGATTTAAGGAGAAAGAAATCTCGTCTCAAGTTTTTATTTTCTGTATTAGTAACTTAACTAGAATCGATAATTATAAATATCTTGAATTACCAAACTATATTTCAAACAGACTAGATCATTGTAACAATATCAAAGAAATATTTTGCCGAACTGATTATAAGAAATACTAATTTTTCCCTCGTACAATAACGGACTGGAATTCATTGCCTGCATCAGCATTTACTACAGATGACATGGGATATTTTTTTTTCAGTATCCTAAATTTTTTATTATTCAAGAGTTTGTGTGTGTTTTATTTAACAGTATTTATTGTATTTTTACCATTGTATTTATGTTCATCAGTGTGTTTTATTTTGTCTTTCCCTGCTTTAATGCTTCGGCACTGCAGGTTGCTTATGTAAAAGAATACTCGCTGTCCCGACAGGCCCACGGTATACTAGTGTCCCTTGACTAAGCTCAGAACTTCAACCGCGTGGAGCCTACAAATCTGTTTGTCGTCGTGGCCGCCTTTGGGTCTCCTTCAAACAGCATTTCTCATAGAGTCCCTTGACATGCTAAGTGCTCTGTTCGTCAATGGAATACTGGCCCGCTTCTCGGTCACACGGGGTCTTCACCGGAGGTGCCCTCTCTCTTCAGTCTTATTTGTGCTTAGTCTGGAACCCTTCCTTATGGGAATCGAGAGTAAGCATCCGTGGTGGTCTTCTGCTTGTGGGGACAAGTCAGATCAAGGCGACTGTGTGCGCGGATGATGTTGCGCTCTTATGGCGACAGTGTTCTGAGCGCGCACCATGTGTTTGCAGCCTATGCGGCTTTGTCGGAAGCAGAGCTAAAAACACCAAGGGCAAGACCTTGTACATCGGCTGTTCCTCACGCAATTCCCTGCCGTTTCCCTTTAGTGTATCTGTTATAGCCTCAGTACGGGGAGGGGGGGGGGGGGGACTTTAGACGGATGTGATAGGGCACGCCAGACTGACGTTGTCCACACTCGCTAGCAAGTAAAGGGGCGGTGCAACAATTTTCGGACTTTGGCCAATTAAATTTGGAAAATAATCTGTCAGCTATGGAACGAAAAACAGAAAACCGTATTTCCCGGCGGGGGCTTGTTTTTGTTTTAAAAAATGAAACAAATCCAAGGTCAAAATGCCTCTCAACCCTCCACGTCGCCTTTACGTCCCAATCCGGCTGAAGCCTCGATTCGGCTATTACCTCAATTCGGCTGCACGCTCCAGTTCGGCTACACCTCAATTCGGCTAGAAGTTTCGATTTTGCTGCACGCTTCAGTTGAGCAACATCCTCAGTTCGGTTAGAAGTTTCGATTCGGCTGCACGCTTCAATTTGGCTATATCCTCGTTTCAATTCGGCCGGGTGTTCCAAGTTGATCAAGTTGGACATCCAAGCATAAGGTGGACAACATTTTGTAGAGAAACGTTAATTATATCCGCATCTCGCCTTAACATTGCAAACTGCGAGTTCAAATCAATAAGTTCAAGTAGCTAAGAAGGCTTTAGGCACATAAACATTTGTGTTAGTGTTGTTTGTCTCTGGAGCTGCTGTGCAAACACCAGGTATCTGCTTCAAAATAAAATACTTTATTCAGTTGCTCAAAGAATAAATAAGAACAGTCCAAAGGTTGCTTCTTCCAGCGCTGGCCACCGTTCACGTGAAAGGGACAGGACGTCTTGGAAGCTCCTATGTCGAATGGAGTTGAAGAGAAAAAAGATACCTGCATCAGTCTTGAGACAAAATGTAGTACGGGTTTCAATCCAACGATTTATATTTTCAGGAGGCTAAAAGGAATGTAGCAGTAAGCCTATAAGTTTTTTCAATGTGCACGGATTTGCTTCAAAATTGGCTGGACATACCTGTAGGTATGACTGACCTCGTAACTAAACTTTTACGTCCGCATAAACTTTTTTGCCGACGCTACTTTTCAAATTCGGTCCTCATCGCTTTTCCGAAGTGAAAGTTTCTACTGGCCATACTAAAAATATGTTAAGATGGAGGTTTTGGCGAGTTGATGTTGCATACTTGACGCCATAGCGCGAAAAATTCATAACCAGGCACAGGCACACACAAAAGGAAGAGACATTCACGCAGCGCTGACTTGAAACTCAGACTTGTATTTCTTCTTCTTCACCTGCGCCTGTCTTTTTAAACAATAAGACGTTTTTCGTTCTTTTTGGTTTCGTCTGGATGCAAGATAATCTAAATATTTTTCTGATAAATTTAGAGAAGGTTTACTGATACACTTTTCTTCTAACCTCTCTTTTTTTTGGCTTGAATAATTTCTCTAGTTGATTATTTTTTACTTATTACGGTGCAGTTTTTCAGTTCTGCTTGACATCCGCAATCTCGGCAATGCATGCCGAGGTATCCGAAATCGCTGTTTATGTTGTAGTTGTGTTCTCCTAGTTTCTGTGACGTCAGTTCGGTATATCTGACGTCGGGGGTGGGAAGGGGTTGTGTTTTGGCAGTACACCTTGTTTCCAACTGTGATATCTACTGGTGTGTTTAGCCAATCTTGAGGCAAATCCGCGACCTTGAAAAAAATACAGGTGCACTGCTACATTCCTCTTAGCCTACCACGTTGTTTTGTCTCAAAACTGATGCAGGTATCTTCTTTTTTCTTCAACTCAGTTCGACGTAGGAGCTGCCAAGGCGTCCTGTCGCTTTCACGTGAACAGTGGCCAGCACTGGAAGAAGGAGCAGTCTTTGAACTACTGTGATCCATTCTTTGGGCAAGTGAACAAATTTTATTTTGAAGCAGAGACCTGGTGCTTGCACAGCAGCTGCAGAGACATACAACACAAACACAAATGTTTCGGTGCCTAAAGCCTTCTTAGATGCTTGAACTTGTTGATTTGAACTCGCAGGTTGCAATGTTAAGGCGAGATGCGGATATAGTTAACGTCTTTTTATAAACTAGTGGACACCTTATGCTTGGATGTCCAACTTGAACAACTTTGAAAGTCCAGCCGAATTGAAACGAAGATCTAGCCAAACTGGAGCGTGCAGCCGAATCGAAACTTACAGCCGAACTGAGTAAATAGCCAAATTAGGCTTCAGCAGGATTGGGAAGACACCTTTGAGTGACGTACTCATGGGGATCACGTGGTTTCTCCTTGGGTTCTCTCTTCAGAGACCGGAGCCGCTTCCTCCGCGATTGTCGACTTTTAAAGGATTAGCATCGTCGAAGATCACAGCGAGCGATGGACACAAAAGATGGTTCGCGACGGGGCTGACGACGAATGTAGCAGCGGAGGGGGACGGGTTTTTGTTGAGTTCCGCGTATCCTACAGAGACGCTGTCACCGTAGTTCCCGTAACCGCCACACAGGCTGCAGATCGGGAAATAATTCGTTTTTTGTAGCGTGAGCTACACTGGCCGAGGTTGAGCAGTTTCGCGTGGCTCTCATAATGAGCCGTGCTCCGTGCTGCGCAAGCGCGAGGAGCAGTGACGTCACACGGCGCACAGCTGGCGTGCCAGAGCAGGAGCCGCCACCGCCGCGGGCTGCGCCACCGCGCGCGCCTCGCCGGTCTTCGCATTCGAGACGTCATAGCCGCGGCAGACGCACTGGCGCCGCCGCGTCCCCAGCTGTCCGCCTCCGTTGCGCAGTAGCCAAGTCTGACGCTGCACCGGAGCTGCTTGATAGCGCCTCTCATTTTGTGCGCATAAGCTCACGCTACGTATATCCTGGCATAGCCGAGCTAAGCCAACGCAATTTTTTCTTTGCGATTACGCAGCGGAATTTTTTCGGGGCAAGGTGAAGCGTTTTTGGTATCTTGTGCTTGGATAAACAATATAAAAAATACAGACTGCCAATTTTTTCAACATTCAAATCGTTGCACTAAGTCTTTAAAAGAGTGTGTGGATGAGGCTAAGCGGGTTTGTTCTGCCTATGGCCGAAGGTTTCGTTACTTAGCTCAGTCAGCTTTTTTGCAGTCAGCTCTGGTATGTTGCGTAGGCCTGTACCACCCCTGCTTTTGTGCGCCAGGCGCGCTCCTCTGTTGTATTTTGTTGGGCTAAAGCAGGGCACAAGCACTCGGCAGCAGCGATGGCAAGTTGCTCCGCAGACGCCTAAAGTTTTGTTGCCCTCCACGTTACAGGCGATTCATCTACCCTGCCTCGCCGACCTGATCGCTGTGCACGCGCCAAGATCAAGCGGTAGTCATCATAGCAAGTCAAGGAAACCATCTGATTGGCTGCGGCAAACTACGTGGCAGTGACGGCATCGCAGGACACTGAAGAAAAAGCCGCGACGCTCAACGACAGTCTTCACAAGCACTCGGCAGCAGCGATGGCAAGTTGCTCCGCAGACGCCTAAAGTTTTGTTGCCCTCCACGTTACAGGCGATTCATCTACCCTGCCTCGCCGACCTGATCGCTGTACACGCGCCAAGATCAAGCGGTAGTCATCATAGCAAGTCAAGGAAACCATCTGATTGGCTGCGGCAAACTACGTGGCAGTGACGGCATCGCAGGACACTGAAGAAAAAGCCGCGACGCTCAACGACAGTCTTCACAAGCACTCGGCAGCAGCGATGGCAAGTTGCTCCGCAGACGCCTAAAGTTTTGTTGCCCTCCACGTTACAGGCGATTCATCTACCCTGCCTCGCCGACCTGATCGCTGTACACGCGCCAAGATCAAGCGGTAGTCATCATAGCAAGTCAAGGAAACCATCTGATTGGCTGCGGCAAACTACGTGGCAGTGACGGCATCGCAGGACACTGAAGAAAAAGCCGCGACGCTCAACGACAGTCTTCACAAGCACTCGGCAGCAGCGATGGCAAGTTGCTCCGCAGACGCCTAAAGTTTTGTTGCCCTCCACGTTACAGGCGATTCATCTACCCTGCCTCGCCGACCTGATCGCTGTACACGCGCCAAGATCAAGCGGAGTCATCATAGCAAGTCAAGGAAACCATCTGATTGGCTGCGGCAAACTACGTGGCAGTGACGGCATCGCAGGACACTGAAGAAAAAGCCGCGACGCTCAACGACAGTCTTCACAAGCACTCGGCAGCAGCGATGGCAAGTTGCTCCGCAGACGCCTAAAGTTTTGTTGCCCTCCACGTTACAGGCGATTCATCTACCCTGCCTCGCCGACCTGATCGCTGTACACGCGCCAAGATCAAGCGGTAGTCATCATAGCAAGTCAAGGAAACCATCTGATTGGCTGCGGCAAACTACGTGGCAGTGACGGCATCGCAGGACACTGAAGAAAAAGCCGCGACGCTCAACGACAGTCTTCACAAGCACTCGGCAGCAGCGATGGCAAGTTGCTCCGCAGACGCCTAAAGTTTTGTTGCCCTCCACGTTACAGGCGATTCATCTACCCTGCCTCGCCGACCTGATCGCTGTACACGCGCCAAGATCAAGCGGAGTCATCATAGCAAGTCAAGGAAACCATCTGATTGGCTGCGGCAAACTACGTGGCAGTGACGGCATCGCAGGACACTAAAGAAAAAGCCGCGACGCTCAACGACAGTCTTCACAAGCACTCGGCAGCAGCGATGGCAAGTTGCTCCGCAGACGCCTAAAGTTTTGTTGCCCTCCACGTTACAGGCGATTCATCTACCCTGCCTCGCCGACCTGATCGCTGTACACGCGCCAAGATCAAGCGGTAGTCATCATAGCAAGTCAAGGAAACCATCTGATTGGCTGCGGCAAACTACGTGGCAGTGACGGCATCGCAGGACACTGAAGAAAAAGCCGCGACGCTCAACGACAGTCTTCACAAGCACTCGGCAGCAGCGATGGCAAGTTGCTCCGCAGACGCCTAAAGTTTTGTTGCCCTCCACGTTACAGGCGATTCATCTACCCTGCCTCGCCGACCTGATCGCTGTACACGCGCCAAGATCAAGCGTAGTCATCATAGCAAGTCAAGGAAACCATCTGATTGGCTGCGGCAAACTACGTGGCAGTGACGGCATCGCAGGACACTGAAGAAAAAGCCGCGACGCTCAACGACAGTCTTCACAAGCACTCGGCAGCAGCGATGGCAAGTTGCTCCGCAGACGCCTAAAGTTTTGTTGCCCTCCACGTTACAGGCGATTCATCTACCCTGCCTCGCCGACCTGATCGCTGTACACGCGCCAAGATCAAGCGGTAGTCATCATAGCAAGTCAAGGAAACCATCTGATTGGCTGCGGCAAACTACGTGGCAGTGACGGCATCGCAGGACACTGAAGAAAAAGCCGCGACGCTCAACGACAGTCTTCACAAGCACTCGGCAGCAGCGATGGCAAGTTGCTCCGCAGACGCCTAAAGTTTTGTTGCCCTCCACGTTACAGGCGATTCATCTACCCTGCCTCGCCGACCTGATCGCTGTACACGCGCCAAGATCAAGCGGAGTCATCATAGCAAGTCAAGGAAACCATCTGATTGGCTGCGGCAAACTACGTGGCAGTGACGGCATCGCAGGACACTGAAGAAAAAGCCGCGACGCTCAACGACAGTCTTCACAAGCACTCGGCAGCAGCGATGGCAAGTTGCTCCGCAGACGCCTAAAGTTTTGTTGCCCTCCACGTTACAGGCGATTCATCTACCCTGCCTCGCCGACCTGATCGCTGTACACGCGCCAAGATCAAGCGGAGTCATCATAGCAAGTCAAGGAAACCATCTGATTGGCTGCGGCAAACTACGTGGCAGTGACGGCATCGCAGGACACTGAAGAAAAAGCCGCGACGCTCAACGACAGTCTTCACAAGCACTCGGCAGCAGCGATGGCAAGTTGCTCCGCAGACGCCTAAAGTTTTGTTGCCCTCCACGTTACAGGCGATTCATCTACCCTGCCTCGCCGACCTGATCGCTGTACACGCGCCAAGATCAAGCGGAGTCATCATAGCAAGTCAAGGAAACCATCTGATTGGCTGCGGCAAACTACGTGGCAGTGACGGCATCGCAGGACACTGAAGAAAAAGCCGCGACGCTCAACGACAGTCTTCACAAGCACTCGGCAGCAGCGATGGCAAGTTGCTCCGCAGACGCCTAAAGTTTTGTTGCCCTCCACGTTACAGGCGATTCATCTACCCTGCCTCGCCGACCTGATCGCTGTACACGCGCCAAGATCAAGCGTAGTCATCATAGCAAGTCAAGGAAACCATCTGATTGGCTGCGGCAAACTACGTGGCAGTGACGGCATCGCAGGACACTGAAGAAAAAGCCGCGACGCTCAACGACAGTCTTCACAAGCACTCGGCAGCAGCGATGGCAAGTTGCTCCGCAGACGCCTAAAGTTTTGTTGCCCTCCACGTTACAGGCGATTCATCTACCCTGCCTCGCCGACCTGATCGCTGTACACGCGCCAAGATCAAGCGTAGTCATCATAGCAAGTCAAGGAAACCATCTGATTGGCTGCGGCAAACTACGTGGCAGTGACGGCATCGCAGGACACTGAAGAAAAAGCCGCGACGCTCAACGACAGTCTTCACAAGCACTCGGCAGCAGCGATGGCAAGTTGCTCCGCAGACGCCTAAAGTTTTGTTGCCCTCCACGTTACAGGCGATTCATCTACCCTGCCTCGCCGACCTGATCGCTGTACACGCGCCAAGATCAAGCGGTAGTCATCATAGCAAGTCAAGGAAACCATCTGATTGGCTGCGGCAAACTACGTGGCAGTGACGGCATCGCAGGACACTGAAGAAAAAGCCGCGACGCTCAACGACAGTCTTCACAAGCACTCGGCAGCAGCGATGGCAAGTTGCTCCGCAGACGCCTAAAGTTTTGTTGCCCTCCACGTTACAGGCGATTCATCTACCCTGCCTCGCCGACCTGATCGCTGTACACGCGCCAAGATCAAGCGGTAGTCATCATAGCAAGTCAAGGAAACCATCTGATTGGCTGCGGCAAACTACGTGGCAGTGACGGCATCGCAGGACACTGAAGAAAAAGCCGCGACGCTCAACGACAGTCTTCACAAGCACTCGGCAGCAGCGATGGCAAGTTGCTCCGCAGACGCCTAAAGTTTTGTTGCCCTCCACGTTACAGGCGATTCATCTACCCTGCCTCGCCGACCTGATCGCTGTACACGCGCCAAGATCAAGCGGTAGTCATCATAGCAAGTCAAGGAAACCATCTGATTGGCTGCGGCAAACTACGTGGCGGTGACGGCATCGCAGGACACTGAAGAAAAAGCCGCGACGCTCAACGACAGTCTTCACAAGCACTCGGCAGCAGCGATGGCAAGTTGCTCCGCAGACGCCTAAAGTTTTGTTGCCCTCCACGTTACAGGTTGGTAGATACGCTTGATGTTTTAGGTGTTGCTATCGCTGCTGCCGCTGTTGCTTTTGTCAATTCGTTGATATTAGGAAGAGGCTAAAGATGGCAGAGGCAGAAGAATGTTTGTCCTGTCATGAAGTCTTGCCAGTGGGGGTGTGCATGACTTGTTCAGAGTGTGGTTTCAGCTATCACATGGGTAAATGTTCGGGTGTGACAAAAAGTGCTCTAAAAAAAATGACCGATGAAACAAGAGAGTTGTGGCAATGCCCAACATGCACCATTGCAAAAGCAAAGGGACAAACCTCATCAAAAGATCCGGGAGAGAAAACTGAGAACCAGTTGGCCGAAATAACAAGAAAACTGGATGTCTTAATGTCAATCGGAGCAAAAGTGGACGCGCTTCTTTCCATGAAAGAAACGGTAGACAAAATTGAGCTGTCTGTGCAGCACATGTCAGATCAATATGATGAGATACTTGAGGAAATGAAAAAACAAAAACAAGATATTAAAGAACTCGGGGAACGTGTTGAAAGACTGGAAAATAGCGGAACCCAAAGAGAAGTCGAAGCTCTAAAACAGGAAGTAAATGAGCTTCAGCAATACAGTCGCAGACAGAACCTTGAGGTGCATGGGTTCCCATGTCTCCCAAACGAAAACCTGTGGCACAAACTGAAAGAAGTATCAGACCAGCTAGGCGTTGCTGAATTGAATGAAAACGATGTAGAAGCGTTGCACAGGATGCCAGGAAAGCCAGATAAGGTTCCTCCCATTCTCGTTCGTTTCACGTCCCGGCTTACTAGAGATCGATGGTTCCAGGCAAGGGCTGTACTCAAAGATAACGCGTCGGGTATCTGGTTAATGGACAACCTAACAGCGCAAACAAAAAGGTTGCTTTGGCAGGCAAAGACGAAAGCAGCGGAAAGACGTTATCAGTTTGTTTGGCAGAAGGGAGGAAGGATTTTTGTCAGGAAGCAACCCGGCGATCGCCCTATCCGAATTGACAATGACAATGACCTGGCTAAAATTGAGTAAACATTTCGGAAGTATAAAGCTACTAAAAAAATAAACACAACAATGGCGCGCGATTATAGTGAACCTACGTACTATGACAGCGCGTTATTCAATCGGTGCATCACTGATAAAGCAGTGACTGCAAAAACACTAAAATTGTTTCACTTAAATGCACGAAGTCTGCGGAATAAATCTGATGAAGTATGTTTTTTCCTAGATTCCCTTTGTACTCCGTTTGATGTTCTGGCGTTTACCGAAACATGGTATTCAGGAGAGTCGGACATTGTGCAATTCCAAGGCTATAAATGTGAAGTTATCTGCCGCGAATCTCGTCGTGGGGGTGGTGTTGCCTTGTACATTCAAAACAAACTAAACTACCATGTACTGAATGATTTCACTTGTATAAATAATGATTTTGAATCTTTGGTTGTGGGTTACGGAGGTTGTATTATAGCTGTGGTTTACCGTCCGCCCTCAGGTGCTTTAAATGTTTTTTTTTTTCAATTTTCTTGAAGAATTACTTGAGTATGTTATGTCAATAAATCAGAAAATAGTTTTAGTTGGAGACATGAACATTAATCTGTTGACGAATGAACCTGCGAGTGTAGCATTATTAGAAATCGCTCAAGCAAGCGGATGTGAAAATATAATCAGCGTTCCCACCCGCATAACTGAATGTACGGAATCACTAATCGATATTTGTTTAACGAATCACCAAAAAACTGACGTATTTTCTGGAGTTCTAACTGCAGATCTGAGCGACCACTTACCATTTTTTTGTTTCTTTCCCCAACACAATTCACAACACAAGCTCCTGTACAAAAACCCAGTATTTTTCAGACTCATAAACGCAACCACTTTGGAAGATTTCTATAACCTCGTTTCAACAGAAAACTGGGATGATGTTTTTAAGGAACCTAACCCGACAAAATCTTACGATATTTTTATATCAAAGCTTCAAGAATACTATAATAAAGCTTTTCCGAAGGCGGAGATTAAAAAACATAAAAAGTCAAGGAAGCCATGGATAACGTTGGAACTTTACAACAGAATCAAAGCACGTGATCAGATGTTTGCAATATTTATCAAAACTAAAAATAAGAATTTACTTATGGAATATAAAAAATTCAGAAACAAACTTTCCCTTGACATTAAAAAGGCGAAGATAAACTTTTATAAATCTACATTTTCTGAAATTTATAAAGACCCAGCTAAGCTGTGGAATACTATGAGAAAATTAATGTCAATAAATCCGGTTTTTATCCCCGAAGAGCTGAAAATAGATGGTACTCTATATACGCAAACTTTATTGGCAGATAAATTTAATACACATTTTCTGTCATCTGGTGCCTGCGAATCAATGACCGTATATGATAACCATTACTCATCTGTTCCGGTATTAAGCTCAATATTTTTAGAACCAACAGATGAAACAGAAGTTCGCAACATATTAAGGTCCTTAAAAGATAACTGCGCAAGTGGTGTTGATGATATCAAGGTTACCCCTATTAAAGCAGTAACGGAGTTAGTGTTGCCTCCTCTTGTCGATCTTTGTAATAAAATAATGGTTTCTGGTATATTCCCGGAAAAAATGAAAATTGCTAAAGTCAGTGTTATCCACAAGGGAGGCACATATGAGAACCTTAATAATTACAGGCCTATATCTGTACTACCACTTTTTTCCAAGGTTGTAGAAAAAATAATTAATTCAAGATTGTACAGGTTTTTTACTATTAATAATGTTATAACTGACAAACAGTTTGGTTTTCAGAAAGGGAAATCAACCGAATCAGCCCTAATATATATAAAAGATAGAATAATTACTAATATAGAAAACCATGCATATACCATTGGGATTTTCCTGGATTTCAGAAAGGCGTTTGATTCAATAAAACATGAAATTTTACTGGAGAAACTATCAGCGTACGGAATTAGAGGTAATGCACTAGAATTAATTCGCAGCTATTTATATTCGCGTTCTCAATATACGGTACTTAATGGATTTCAATCTCAACTCGCACCGATAATATATGGCGTTCCGCAAGGTTCCATACTGGGGCCTCTATTATTTCTAATTTATATAAACGATATTGTGAATATACCTGAATCGCGTGATATTATTTTATATGCTGATGATACTAATGTCTTTTTTTCTAGTGAAAATCTGGATCAGCTCGAGGAATTTGCAAATAGTTGGCTCAGAAAATTATTATTGTGGCTAAAGCGCAACCAGCTTAATCTTAACACTAGTAAAACAAAATATGTATTGTTCAGATAAAAAAACAAACCTATTTCGCGTACATTGAACATCCTTGTTGACGGGGAAAAAATTGAGGGCGTTAAATATCACAAGTTTCTTGGTGTGTGGTTTGAAGAAACACTTAGTTGGACTGTACACATTGAAAAAATGAGGGTTGATATTGCAAGAGCAATAGGAATATTAAACAAATTCCGACAATTACTACCAAAAAGGTTGAAACTGCAATTATACTATTCGCTTGTCTACTCACGCTTACAATACTGTATGTTAGTATGGGGAACTACTACACAAACAAATAAGCAAAAACTATTTATTTTGCAAAAGAAGGCTGTTCGATTTATTGAGAACCTTAAAAGGTACGAACACTCATTCCCAGCATTTCAAAAGTATAAAATATTAAATATAGATCAAATCCTGCTTCTTAAATTATCTATTTTTATTTTTAATAAAACTAGACAGAACCAGGCGCCCTTTCTTGATATCTTCGATCAAACCTCGGCAAATTACAGTCTCAGAAGTGCACAGTATACGAAACCTAGGGTTCGAACTAATTACGGTACACAGCACCTTACATATCTCGTACCAGATCTACTAAACACACACCCAAATATAGCAGAAATGGCCCAAGCACACATTTCGTTTTTCCAATTTAAAAAAAGGATTGTAGAATATATCCTAAATCACTCATGATCTGCAGTTATTACGAAGTTGATAATTATGTGTTATTGTCTGTTGTGGATTTTAAAATTGCTGTATATTTGTATATTTTTTTGTATATGTGCCTGTTTCTCCTCCGAGTGCTGTAAAAGGGGCTGGAGCCTCGTCAGAAGACAACTCGTCTTCTTTTGCCCCAGCCCTCCAGACCCTTTTTTTGTCTGAAATACATACATACATGCATGCATGCACGCATGCATGCATGCACGCATACATGCATACATACATACGTACATACATACATACGAGCGGTGAAACTGGGCGTCGAGTGGCGCTAACCGCTCGGCCGCTAGGTAGGCGCACCGCGCGGCCTTTTCTGAACCGACCAGATCCCAGCGCCGCGGCACCGCGAGGAAGCGACGTAGGGACGAGCTGCCGTCGAAGCGGATTTGATAGCAAACCGGAGATGTTTACATCTATTTCTGCCACCGGCGGCGGTTTTCTCGTTTGCTCTTGGAGCGTCGCGTTTGCGACGAGAGGGCGCGAGATTCCTTGCCGTCTGCTGCTCTCGGCCACCCTCGGCAAGCTCTCGGAGTCGTTCGGAGTATACGTCCGGTGCGAGTACCCGTAACGTTGTTGACGCTGGATCGTGCACCGCCGCGCTCGTTTCGCCACACGTGGGCAGAATCGCGTGAAGATGGCAAAGTTCTACCACAAAAGAAGACGAGACTACGACGATTCAATGTTTCCTACCTAGTATGTACAGGACATAAAGCGCAAAACAACGAAGCAGCGGTGCACCGTCGTTGGCGGCGCTTCTTCCCGCACCCCAAATCAACGTAAGATCCTTTGTTTCAAGTGAACTCTTCCCGCATGAATAGCTGACCTCGTTTTGGGAATACGCTGGTTTTCCTTCCTTGCACTCTCAGAAAAAAGGCTACAGTCTTGCACCCCATGTCCCTTATAAAACACCCCTAAACTTCAGTTCGGCGCGCAGCGCACTGATTTCGAACCGACGGTACCAACTTTCACGAGCGGCTTGATAGCCGCGTGGTAGCTTAAAAATAACTAACGTACTACGTGTTACTGACTGCAAAAAAAAAATGACCGCATATTCACGTGGTGAATGATGTTGATTGGGGCGAAGGTCTGGTGGTGCTGATGATACTGATTTTATTGTTCATAGGTAGTGCTGATGGTGCTGATTTTTTTTATTGCACATAGGTAGTGCAGAGTTCCGGGTTGCGTTTCGACTTCATTATTACTGCTTTATGGTCGGTGAAATGCAGAGCCAGTGGTTCTTCTAGCGGATCAGCTTGGATCCGCTAGAAGCCGTGGGAAGGCATCTCCACCGCTTAAGTCAACGGTCCATGTCAGACAGAGAATGTGTGGTATGGAACGTGGTTATATACGCATTTGAGCATTTGACCGCAGCGCCCTCTCGTCTATAAACGTTGAGCCAATGCATGCAAAGTTTAACGCGATTATATACGCATTCGACCGCAGCGCCCTCTCCTGTATAGACGTTGAGCGGCTACATGCAACGTTTCATCCATGACTCGTCCCGCAGTCGTGGCCGAGTGGTTAAGGCGATCAACTAGAAGTCCATTGGGGTCTCCCCGCACAGGTTCGAATCTTGTCGACTGCGCAAAAATGTTTTCTTTTTATGTGAGCACGGACGGACGGACGGACGGACGGACGGACGGACGGACGGACGGACAAGGCTAAACCCTAAAGAACTTCGCGCCTAAAAAAATCTTTTTTTACTGCAAATTTTGCGTCTTTTTTTTTTTTGATAGGTATTTTAGCTGTTTAATAACTTATATCGCACCGTTTTTAATCCCCTCGTGAAAGCTGCGGCCGTCAGTTCGATGTCAGTGCGCTGTACGTCGAACAAGTTTTAAACAAAGAGGTGTAAGACTACACCCTTTTGTCTGAGAGTAAAGGCCGGTTCAGACACTTGCGTTTGACTGCGTTTGACTGCGTTGCGGCGAGAACCGAAAGCGAGTCACCGGCACATCTGTGCTTCGTATGAAGCGTGGGATCCAATTCAAGGAATCATCTTGGCACGCGATATAAGCAGCAGGGATGTCCTGGTGTCTCGCTGCCGCAACGCAGTCAAACGCAGTCAAACGCAACTGTGTGAACCGGGCTTGATTCTATTGTTATTTCTTGTGTAGCAGAGGGCTGTGGTGTTTGAAGAATGTGTGGATTTCTCAAGCCGGTCGTGGTTTGGATGGAGTCAACTTTCGAGGGAGGTGGTGCGGTCGAGATGGAGATGACCAACGATGACAACCCCCCGGAAGTTAGCAGAGAAAAAAAGTGGTTCGGTTCTGCTGAGCACGTTGCGACAGGGCAGAAATTTAGTGACCAGTGTGGCTACGTTCATTTACAACGGCAAACAATATACAGGAGAAGAAAAACTTGCGTTAAAAGCATAAATCTTCAACCCTTTTTGGTCCCAGAACCGAATCTCCCTGAAGGCTCTCGCGCTTCTTCATTTATAGGCGCGCGAGGGATCCCCCTTTCTCTCCAACCAGCACACACTCAGGCCCCGAGGTTACAGAGGTTATGACGTACACACCCCAGTCCACAGCACTGAGCACTCGCGGTCTACGTGACCAGACACAGCACATCCTGAGTGCGGACGTGAGCAAGCTCCGGTGCTTCATGGCGAGGTGCGCTCGAGTGTCCTTATACCACGGTAAAGTACAATGCTCAGACCCAGGTGCATTTCGAGTGCGTACGTGAGCGGGCACCAGTGCCTGATGGCGGGCTGCGCTCAAGTATAAGATTCCATGCGGACCGAAAGTACAAAAGAAAATAAACAACAGCCGACTACGTCATGCACGGCTAGTAATACAATAGAGATAGCAGTAATTGCATTACTGTAATGAAATTACAATAATTAAATTACTTCTTGTGGTAATGAGTAATGTAATGAATTACCTTTCTAAGTTAGTAATTAATTGTGTAATGAATTGGCTTTCTAAGTTGGTAATTTAGTAATGTAATGAATTACCTTTCTAAGTTGGTAATTTAGTAATGTAATGAATTACTTTCAGGCAATAATTTCGAGAAGATTACTCATTATTTTTTAAACTACTTTTGTCCGAAATGAGAAAGTTCCTTTGCGAGCATTAAAACAGAAGATAAAAATATTTTCCATGGTCAAATGCCGTGAAAGAGACATCAGCCCAAATAAACGGCGGCCATCTGAGCGCAAAGTCTCCTACGAAGAACTCGACAAACGCACAAAGGCGGGCTCTATAAAGGCCACTGCTCACGAACTCCAGGCAAGGCAGATTCACGGCGTCACGTCATCACGACGATTATATACTTCGTTCATTCCTAAGCTGACAGTGCGGTGGGAGGTACCAGCTCACCAGAACCAATCAACCATCTTCCTTTCATCACCTGACCAGTCCCTTTATCTGCGCGTGGGTATGAGCGAGAGCGTGGTTACGTGGCGAAAGATAGATCTGTGACTATTCCTACGAGCGCGTAACTTCCAGCGCACTGTCAGCTTAGGGCTCCGTGTTTTCGGAGTTTATTTTTCGTAGAAATTCGGAGGGTGTTTTTCGGAGTTTATTTTTTAGCAAAAATTTGGTGTTTATCGGAGTTTATTTTTCGTAAATCCCCAATTCTCCGAAATTCGGAGATTAATTTCGCACTGTTTTCTATTGAAAAATAGTAAATAATAACCGGATGCAAAGGTATGCCAGATAAAAAATAAAACGCGCTTGTATCAGTTAAGATATCTTCAGTTGAATTTGGCGTTGGTGTCATTGGCAATACTAATTTGTCCCACGACAAAAGTTGCACACAAGTGTGGCTTTGATAAACGTCGATACCTTAAAATCAATAAACTGCCGGAGGTAGCCGCAAGGAAGCTCGTGGTCATCCCATCAATCTATCCCGCGGCCGCGCGAGGTGGAGTGGTTAAGGATGTAATAGAGAAGTTTCGTTTCAACTGCCCCTCTTCCCTATTTTATACAATCTTTATGGTCCATAGCTTTCACTGTTACCCCAGAAACACACCCTCTCATTTCTCTAAATCCAAAATCACATGGCCCAAACTGGAAACCAAAAGAGTGGCTTTTGTCGTGACACGAATGGTACGAAGACCCGTTTCCCTGAACCAACCTTGACGAGATAAGCCGTAAGACCCCCTTTTGACAGCGGTCCGAGGCTTGAAAGATAATGATGGTGTCATTTTCCCAGGACCATTGATCCTGCGCTGCTCAAACTAAACTTTTCGGGGGCACATGACAATTTGGAGTTTATCGGATAAATCCGAATTGACAAAAATTTCACCAGCGGGTGTTTTTTTGGATGTTTTTCGGATTCATCCGAAAACACGGAGTTGTATCTATAGGCTACAAGGCGAAGGGCAGATCACCAGTGAGGTCAACCCATTTTAAAACCTGAGAGGTCAGGACAAAGAGATACCCAGCCTTCTTGCTCTTTCATCAAGGAAGGTCATACCGTAAGCTTCGACCATTGGGAACAACAAACGAACGGAATAAATAGTTAATCCCAAATGCATTGTCAAAAACCCCGGAAAGGTTTGTGCGTATCCATGGCCTCGTTGAGTAAAGGAGCTTTTGTAGTCGGAAAAGTCAAACAGGCAGTTGCCGCTCGCGGTTTGCCTCGCTGCCTTTAATTGGGACGTTTTTTCGGGAATAATCCTACGAGCAGATATCGCCACCCGTTTGTTGGGAAGGTACACATTTTAGGAAACTCGACCACGCCATCCAATTCCTCAACTGGCGACGCTTCTGCAAATATCCAGCCCCTTGTGTGACAACGCGCAATAACTTGGGATCTTCTGGTGTTTGGGAACAATGCTCATTGAGAGGAATGACCGGGAATATGTCAAGAAGTGCTCTTGAGAGAATAGGATTCGATTGCGTCTCAGGCGGATAAAAAACGTTTCCCGTCGCGTGAACCATTAACGTGAGACGTGAACTCCTTACTCCTTGTAAGAACGAGCTTCCATGGCCCGACTTAACATAATGACCCGCACTATAACTTGTTCTAAATCAGGAAGGACGCAAACATATCACCCTTTAACTAAGGACCTTCACCGTTGAATGAAGAGCGAAACAGGTGAGTCAACTGTCTGTGGATCACATCTAAAGAAGAGCTCTATCCATGATGTTTAACACTTTACGTCGTGTGCGACAGAAAAACGACTGTTCAATATGGTTAACTGTAGAGGCGCATAAGACTGTTGCGGTGTAAACAGGAAGGTCTGACTTTTGGTACATATACTGCAAATAAAATGAGCACGAATTTCGGCCTCAAGGTATTGAAAAGTAATCTCAAAGTAATTTCATTACATTTGGAAAGTAACTGTAATGTAATGTCATTACGTTTGGAAAGTAACCGCAATGTAATGTCATTACGTTTGGAAAGTAACTGTAATGTAATGTCATTACTTTTAGTCTGTAGTAATTTGTAATGTAATTTAATTACATTTTTGTAGTTTTCAGAAAAGTAATTAGTAATAGAATTTAATTACTTTTGAAAGTAGTTTTGCCATCTCTGATACAATACTCAGCGAGAAACGTAACACAGCACCCCGCGAGAAACGTCCACGTTGAAAGACCCGTAGAAGACAGCTCGATCGCTTTAAAGGAAGCTGACTCGAATAAAATGTGTACCCCGCGCTTTTCGGCAGAGTAGAAATCACTTACAAAAGCGTGCCCCAAAAAGCAAAAAAAAAAAAAGAACTTGACAGATGGTGTCGGAGCGACTGCATGGTCGGACGCCGTCTCTCGTCACAAAGTGATGTTTTTTTCTCTTTTTATAGAACGCCAATAGACGCCACACGTGTTACCTTTCGACGTAAGGTACGTATACGTTTTATTACTTGAGCATACTCATCTGCAAGAGGCGACGGGGATCGAAAAGTAGAGACGGGCGATCATGCTAGCTATGAGATCACGCTAAAAGCTTCCAAGGTCAGGACCCTTGATTTCCCGTGCGTCCACCTTGCTGTGTAGGAATACAGTGCACACCAAAGAAGCAGCGGTGCCCATTGTCGGTGGTGATTCACCTATGCCGCCTGAGCGTGCACGCCTGAGCGTTCACCTGAGCGTGCACGCCTTCCTCGTCCTGCAGCAAGTGAATGTTTATCGAGCCGTGAGCGACGCCATTGGTACAAACAGGAAGCGACCGGAAGAACGCACCGCGCAACGCAACTTCCGGCAAACACTGATTGGCTCGCGTCATACGAAACGCATCGCTTGGCGGAAAAAATGTGTCCCGGACCGATCCAGGTTTGCCGCCAGCGACGAGCGGGTTTCGTCACCGGGCTCAAAAATCCGCTCATCGTCGATGCAAATCCGCCCGTGAATTCGCAAGTGTAAAAACACACCTAACAGGACGGGCCCTCGTGATTCGCCCTGTCCTTAGCCTCTCGCAACAGCACGGTGGCTGGAGTTTTCCCCGCGTAAAATTTACTTTGTTCTTTATCACAGTGAGATAAGAGAATCTTGCTGCGATAAAGCACAAATAGATAATTGCGTAACAGGTTTTAGTTGAGCAAGTTGGTACATACTAGTAATGAGGTCAGCTGAACACAGAGCGGTGTGAATGTCCTGTTCTTCCCTTCGTGTTCTTGTTTTCTGTGTTCAGCTGACCTCAATACAGATAATTGCGTCAGAAACCAGCTAGTACTATAAAGGTTCGAATGAAGTGCGAATAGCGGAGCGCGTGGCCGTCGACACATGCTGTGCTTCCTGAAAGCCTTGGAAACTGATAAAACGTATAAAACTGAGGGGTTGGAGAGTAGGGCGCTGCGGAGGTGCGCGCCCTACTCCGATGTGTTTGACCCTTGCCCAGCACAACCCAAGCTTCGACGCCGCAATGTCTCCGCTCGTGCGGGAATGCCCGTGTAATTACAAGCTTGTCAAAGCTATGATCACACGCACGCTGCACGAGCTTGCACGCATATGGGGCACCATGCTTGCAATTGTCCATACAGCTATACTCTACGTCACAGCCACTTTCGTTGGCTCGGCACGAGCCACGCGAGGAAGCTCGCCGCTCGCAGCAGGAGCAGGCTGTTTGCGCGCGCGCATCCGTGGAGCCATGACCGCAGCGTCATGCTCTCTCCTATTATGGGGTATCCACACGAAGGAGAAATCCTCCACTTTCTCCGCGGAGCGCGCATCACGTGCGACGTACGTCATCCCTTTTTGACGCCTCGCGGCGCCGTTCTCCTCCGTGGCACGTGGCGGAGGCTTCGTTCCATCAGCACGAAAGCTCTGCAGCTGCACGCGGCGGAGCCGGGGACGGAGTTTCCCGGGTTGTTGACGTCACGACATCCGTCCGCGGAGTTCTCCTTCGTGTGGATACCTCAATGGGTATCCACACGAAGGAGAAATCCGCCCCTTTCCTCCGCGGAGCGCGCATCACGTGAGACATACGTCATCCCTTTTTGACGCCTCGCGGCGCCGTTCTCCTCCGTGGCGGAGGCGCGGAGGCTTCGTTCCATCAGCACGAAAGCTCTGCAGGTGCACGCGGCGGAGCCGGGGACGGAGTTTCCCGGGTTGTTGACGTCACGACATCCGTCCGCGGAGTTCTCCTTCGTGTGGATACTCCTTTGACATGCGTCCGCGGAGTTCTCCTTCGTGTGGATACCCCTTTAAGGGGTATCCACACGAAGGAGAACTCCGCGGACGGATGTCGTGACGTCAACATCCCGGCAAACTCCGTCACCGGCTCCGCCGCGTGCACTTGTGGAGCTTTCGTGCTGTCAGCACGAAGCCTCCGCGCCTCCGCCACGGAGGAGAACGCGCCGCGAGGCGTCAAAGAAGGGATGACGTATGTCTCACGTGATGCGCGCTCCGCGGAGTAAAGTGGCGGATTTCTCCTTCGTGTGGATACCCC
>JAZHYW010008657.1:0-32932 GCA_037355805.1 Ixodes ricinus | reverse complement strand
GGGTGGTTCTCATTTGAACCCGTTCGCATTTCTACCTTCTCGTTTTCACCTTCTCATTTCAACCCAGCGCAAAACAACTTTCGCTTTCTCTCCTTTCTCACTTAAACCGTTCTCAAAACAAACTTTCGCGTTTTGACCATTCTCAAAACGACTTTTCTCATTTTAACCCTTCTCCTTTCAAACTTTCTCAAAACATACTTTCTGGTTTTGACCATTCTCAAAAAGACTTTTCTTCTCATTTTAAACTTTCTCATTTCAAAGTTACTAAAAATATACTTTCTGGTTTTGACCATTCTCAAAACTACTTTTCTCATTTTAACCGTGTAATGATCAGGCTAGGGAAAAGCAATAATTTCAGCATACACTCACGGGAAACCAAAATAAAAGAACCAATGACATTATGAAGTCCAGGCACCTGAAGTTTTATTACGCCTTGAGATGCTTCTTGGAGAATGACATCTAAAATGCATGCCAAACCACGGCATGACGGATGACAGATAGGCAAATATACAATGATCATAGATCTATACGACCACTCCGACATAGGTTGTAAATAATTCAATATCCTCACATGGCATGCCAGATGAGCATAATTTGCATCCGATGATTCACGACTGAAATGAAGAAAAAGATCTGTGCATGGTAAGAAAGCTCTCAAGCCACGCAACATCGCACCCACACATTTCGAAAAAAAAAAAGGAAAAAAACACCGCCTTGCCAATGGCAGGATCTCCCTTTCTGACTTTCTAAGAAAGGCGAAGGCATTCTCTGGCCTTTGAATGGTCCGTGTTTTGTTGCTGTGGTCATCTTAAATAGTTTAACCAATTACCATTTCCTGCGTTGATAATGCTTGCGGGAACAAAGTTCCAGAATTAAGCTTTACCGAGCATGGGATCGCATTGAGGTGCGATGACTGATTCTGCGGCAAAAAAATGTTTTGTACTATGCGTCTCGAGAAGAGCCGTTCAGCGGCCTAACGATTAGCCATACGGTTTGAATGGCATAATGCTTTGCGAATCACTTGTAACGTGACGGCATGGAAAACAAAATATTTATGTGAACATATTTATATGGCAATGGATACTATGCAGAAGGATTAAAATGATCCATGCGGAGGTGGGCACAGGATCGCCGGCCGCTCCCTGCTGGTGGCGCTCTTGAGTGGTGGCGGCGGCGTTTTGTGAGCGACGATGTGCACAGTTGGGCGAGAGACCCGCCGCGGCTGCTGCTTTGTGATGCTGCCGGTGCGGGCGGTAAGCGATCGCCAGTTAGCCTTGGTGTGGAACATGACATTAAGTGTTCGCGTCGGTGCACACTGGCACAGGTAGACCACGAAAATGGATCGACACACATGTTTGAATTGTAATAATATGTACAATGGCGACTCTGGCGGGATTTTTGTTTGTTTGTGTGCTTGTTTTGTTTTAGATCTGGTTATTTTTTTACCAAATAACAATTGTCGTGGAGTAGCCGGCACTGTTATTAACAGTGCCAACATTTGTTTACTATTTCATTAACACAGAAAGAGAGAGACTGGTTGAAATTCCAAGAGCACACTAAAAAGGAAGACACGCACATTGTCAAACTATATGTTGAAACGATACGGGTTGAAACGCCAAGTACCTGTTTTGAGACGGAGTTTAATTAAACAATAAGGGTTTAAATGAAAGCGGGTTCAACCGAGAAGGGCATAATTAAGAAAAGGTTAAAGCGCAAAAAGCGTTAGGCGATTGGTTTGAAATACGGTGTTCAAATGAGAACGGGTTCAAATGAGAAAGGGTCGAAACGCGAAAGGTTAAAACGTGAAGGGCGTTTTGAGAACGGGTTCAAACGAGAAGGGTTCAAGTGAGAATGGGTTCAAATGAGACGGGTATAAATGAGAAAGGGTTGAAACGGGAAAGGTTAAAACGCGAAGGGCGTTTTGCGAATGGAGTTCAAACGAGAAGGGTTCAAATCAGAATGGGTTGTTTCGAGATACACCTTTAAAGAGTGTGTTTCAATACTGATACTTGTTTACTTTGGCAGCCACACACAGAGACCTGTTTTGTGTTGACTTTGTAGGCTATGCCTCCCGTGATCTGTCAGGTCCTGGCGTGTGCGACTGGTGAGTTTGCGATCTTTGTTGTAAATCAAAGATCCTACTTGCATAAACATATCCCCAAAGCGCAAGGCTGTCTTCTGGTGGCATATTCTGCAGCTGGCACCTGGGTGTCTTTTGACACATCTTAACCGGTTACGAACAGGTCGTATGTAATGACTCGGTCGCCTCCTCTTGCCAAAAATAAAAGCATTTATTTACTATGAAAAGTAGTCCTCATAAAATATAGAAGATACAGCGCACCGGAGAAATACAGATGGAAGCGATAGAAGTGCATTGCTGAAGTGCATTTCTTCATGGTCCCGATTTTGCCTGCAAATTTGCTAAACACACCAAGAAACATCGTTGAAATAGTATCCCAAACATTAAGATCAAAATAATGTTTTTGCGCGAAGTTACTAAATTTACCATTTTTGTCCGCATTGTGTTTTTCGAACTGAAAGTCTCTGCTGACAAGAATGAAAAGTGACGTTGGCGGCAGGCTGGGTTTCACTTTGGGCCTGAAGAATTTGTTCCCAACTGATTACAAACAGTTTATTGTGTCACAGGAACGATTTGGAAGCTCGCTCCAGCAACCCCGCGCAGCAGCATGAAACAAATTCTCGGCGTATTCCCTTTTTTATTATTGCCCGCTTGACTGGTAACCGCCTGTCACTGACGTCACGGCATCGAGAAGCACGGGTATATATGAATGTTGGTTTTGGCGTCATTTTACTTTGCCGATTTCACAATAATTTTTCATAATTTCCCGATACTAAATAGCATACCGGAAAGGGTAAAGGCCGGGGAATCAGAAAATATAGTTTGTTGGTGTAGCTCGAAGGATCTCCGGAGTAAGGGGCCCTAAAGCGCTTTTTGAGATATATTTATTTATTCATTTCAGAATATTATCAATCCCCTTGGGGGATTATAAAAGGCAAAGGTAGGTAAAAACATGATATTGGGTGCGGGAAAACATCATATTAGTCAAAATCGTAATTTTCTTAAATGTTCAGCTGGACTGGTCGTCCGCTCGTTCACGCAGGACCGTCGCTCGCGAGTGGCTGACCAGCGCCCTCCGTCGTTCGACCATCTTCAGCAAGATTCGGTGGCGCCATCTATCATTCTGCGACAACTGTAAGTGTTGTAATTGTTGATCACTTTTCAATATGCAAATCGGCCAAGCACAATTGCAATTTCGTTTTTTTTGTTTGTGTTTTTGGGGGAGTGCTTAGATCTTGTAGACTGAGTTATGACACATAAAACCAGGATCTCAAAAAGCACTTTGGCGCCCCTTTAAGCAGATACATGATGTTAACATCAAAATACCCGTTCACGTTTTGAAACAGAGAGCTGCAAAGTCTCAATGCTATGCTACGTGTACCTAATACTATTCGTTGCGGTAAACAAACTGGCCCTGCTGATGACAGGTATGATAATTACTTGTTATTTCACAAAATCATAGCTGTTAAAGCCACACTTTGCATGACCACGTTTATCTCACGGTTCCACAGCTGAATAGTTTCCATCCAACGTACTAGAATAGCTAAACACCTACATTCTCGGATTGTCCGCATTGAACACCGGACCTCCGAGCACACCCGGTCCAGATTGTCGTACTCAAAGGATCGAAGTGAAGCCTGCCCAAGACTCAAGAATACCCAAGCTCGTAGCAATTCCTGGACGTGAAATTCGTGAAATGACAAATTCAATCCATCTCCAGATGATCTGGTGGTTCCCGCCGTTCCCAACGTTGTAGGTCGTTCTGAAATAAGCTAAGCTGTTGAAAATATAACTTCAGCTATTTATTTACTACATATTTGTGATTCAAAGAAATAATAAATGACAAAAACAAAATAAAGAAAATTATTGCTAAACACACCAACAACGTTTCCAGCTTTCTTTTTTTCTTCTCTTTTTTTGTTCGTGTGTGCGGGGGGGGGGGTGAGGGGGAAGTGGTGTACCAAGATGACGTTGGAGAAGGCACTCCCGAGGAAGTCTGGGGATGGAGCTGATGAAGCAGAGCACGCATGCTCTGCGTGCCAGATATTGAGAGGCGCCTTGCGCCATCTGCCAGCGAACTTGTGCTGTGGCATGCCACGTTTTGCTAACGTTTTGCCTTCGCGCTATTACAATAAAGCATGTGCAGTTTCAGTATGCCATATTAATCGTCTCTTTTTCAAAATACGCTCCAATTATCAATTAGATTTTTTATGAAGATATATTTTTAGTAATCACAGGGCAATCTTGTCTTCTTGCATGAAGGGGATGCGTTTACGTCAGCAAGACGCCGATCTCTGATTGACTTCGTTAGTAAGGATAGTGGGTAGACCTCAAGGTAGCTGGCATCGAGGTCAACCCGCTATCATTACAATCAAAGCTAATCATCGCTCGGCGTTCTGACATCACTGCAACCCCGCGCGAGTAGCAGACGAAGTTGCGCTGCGCATGAAATATTTCATCTTCTGGCTTTCTGGTTTCACAATCGATAGTTATGTAGGCAAAGGAAAAACTTTCGCCTGCCGGCAGAGCAACCCGTGACGTAAGCCACATGGGGAGAAAGCGGCCGTAAAGGATGTTTGCCTTGCGGTCGTGTAGTTTCATGGTTGCGCCTTGACCGTATACGAAATCGCTGCTGTGTAGCTTTTCTGGGTTGAGTGATGGATCTATTGCAACCCGTACATATGGAACACAGAGAAAACACGCTGTTAAATGCGAGATAGACTTAACGGCACCTATCTATGCGTACACGATAGGCGACTGCGACACTGTTTGGTTAACGTGATACCATGGAAAACTATGAAATCGGGGATATATTCGACAGCATCACCGTCACACCATTTTCACACCGTGTGACACTAAAGGTGTAGGTAGGAGCACGCACACCCTTTTTAACGTGATTTCATGTACCGTCGGTACCTGTACGCAGTATGAAAGGTGTATGTGAGGTGTAAATCCTCGTCCACACCCTTGCTACACCATTCAGTGCTTACAAATCGCGTAAACAGGGTGTTAGGAAAGGCGTAGGTTTGAAAATACGCCCTTTATGCACTATTCTGGGTGTTAAATTTGAGTGTGAACTACTCCGCGCAAGCGTGTCCAGCCCTTACAACTACGAAGTTTCTCTTCGGTTCGCGCCATCGTAGAGCCGTTCACGCGCCCATTCGCTTATCGAGAGCATGGACGTAACCAATACCACATAGAAGACAACGCGCTCGCTTCACGTTATCGTCAGTGAATCCCGACCCGCCACAACCGGCCAACACGTTCAACGAGAATCGCCGCAGGGCGGCATGACGCGTTCGTCTTGGTGTCACTGCGCGCGAGCGTCGCACTCCTTGTAAGATGCTGGCAAGACGGGCTTGCGACGATGCGGGACGCAAGCTATGTGGAGAGCAGGTAGTCATGGTTCGAGGGCAAGAGATTGCGGTGACGTCAGAACGACGCCTCAACACTGATTGGCTTTGATTGAAAGGATAGTGAGCAAACCTCAACGCTATATGCCTTGAGATCTACCCCACTATTTCTTTTTTTTTTTTTGATCAGCCAATAAGAGGTCGGCGTTTTGACACCATCGCTACCCTGTGCAAGAAGCAGACGAACTTGCGCTCCGTATAGGCAGGTCTGCGTGGATCCATTATGGGACGACTTTGGGAAAGTCCAGTAGCCGGCCTTGTCTTCTATGTGGAATCAACACAAGACGCTACAGTGACCATCGGTCGCATGAAGTCGCCAATAATGATGATAGATAATGCGCAAGTGTATACGTTACACCAACCAGCCCACCTTAATATTTTAGTGCACCAATACCGAAACACCAGGACAACAACAGAGTGGCACCGAACTGGGTTTGGATATTTCATCAAACGACGTTTCATCGAATATACACACTGCTCTCATCGAGCGCCGTTTCAACCGAACTCCGTTTCATCCAAACGACGTTTCGTCGAAACCGTTTCTCCGTACACTTGAGCAGCAATCGTTTTGTATCTTGTACAGGGTTGGGCAGAAATACTCAAAAATGTATTTGAAAATACAAATGCTGGGATACATTAAAACAGTAGCTAAAATACTGATACTAAAATATATCTGTAAAAATGTATCGCGATACGTATCGGAAATACATTACAAATAGAGGCAAAGAAGTCTTTGGAAATACAAATACAGGAATACATTTTAGGGAGGGCAGAAATCAAATGCAGAAATACTGATACTGCAATACATTTTTCACGTTTGTTTGAGACGCCAACTGAGATGAAGCTTGAAGTTGGAAGTGGAAGTTTTTGATCCCGAAATTACTTTCTAGTGGGCTTGGCACTTTGCCTTGAAGGTAGTGGTTTCGGACGACGATGAGTCTTCAATGGACTCAGAAAACGTTCCATCAAGGACAGATCTGCGGTCCCTTGCCTGACATCATGTCTGTCTGACGAAGGATGCGAAAATACTTCGACCTCTGAATAAATTTTATGTCATCCTAAATCCCATCAAAACGTCACCACGCCACTGTCCAATAAGGACGCACCTGTACAACATTGATCACATGACGTCACGGTGGAATGAACTGGTATTCTTTATCTGTAGGTGTGTCCTTGAACATGAAACTTCACCACGTTGCTATATGAAACGACAGTACGTACTATCGTTGTGGGTTACCTCGTTGAAGATCGTCCAGGCAGTGTCATATGGAATTTTCGAGAATAGGGGACCACCTGAAGCAGCCTGGAACACATGTCTTATCTTCTGTTACGGTTGAAAAAACGATACGGTGGCATTCCTGTTGTGAAGGTCCTTCTTGCCGACCCTCCACCACCGACGCATGGAAGTCCTGAAGTTTCGCCTAGCATTATCCAAATAGAAACCTCGCGGATTGGCGACCTGATATTGCCGCCACAGGTGCGAGCTCTCCGAGAAACAGCGCGTTCGAGACGAGTCGCCGATGTGCGAAGTCTCCGGTCGGCACCACGAGGCGACGTCTGGCCTCATTCCTGGGTCTCGATCACCAGAGCAGCGGGTCACGTTCACGTCGGCTGATGACGTTCCCTTGAGCCGTGCAATATTATGGCGCAGCCGCAGACACATTCGAATATGTGCTGAACTCACTGCGTGAGCCATCCTACTATTTCAAGTCAACCACCGCCAGGCTCGATGGCAACAGACTGTGACTCAGCTTTGCCGGCTGGGTGTACTGTGTACGCTTAAGGCAAGAGAGACGTGTATAAGCGGACATTGGATGCCAGAAAACAATGACTCAAGAATCCTCTAGTACCTACGGCAGAAGATGCTCTGACTGCACTCCTGGCACGCCACCTGATTCGAGTCCTAGACTACGCAACACTTAGAAGAGAGAAGAGGACGCATAGAAAAATAGTTTGGAGAATCGGAAGGAACCTTGGTCAGTATAGAAACAATGCTCTCAGCATCAGTATAGAAACAATGCCTCAGCATCTCCTTGACCCCAAAGGTGACATACCGAGCCTCAGGCTCAGCAACACTTCCTTTGTCTTCCTTACTCTAAAACTCTAACTAACTCTCCTTGACCCTAAGGCCCCGAGATGTAAAAGAAAAAAAATGCGTTTGGAGTTGTTGTTTTTTCGAGGGGAGGGGGGCATTTTTCAAGAAATGTAATGAAATACATTTCATCCTGATTGTATCGGGATACAAAGAAACAGTCAAAATGTATTTTGATACAGGAATACAGATACTTGTAGAAAAAATGTATCGCGATGCAGACATACAGATACGAAATGTATTTCTGAAATACTATCACGATACATTGTTGATCATGATACTGCCCAACTTTGATCAAGTACATTCTTTTCTGCATCGGGAGGATATCGGTGTTGTTATAATCGGTATGTATAAAATGTATTTAAGTGTGAGTAGGCAACTATAGTACTAATAACAAACTTTTTTATGTATTTCTATTACTTTTTTCTATTAAATGATGAGTTATGCTTCTAATGTGGCCAATAAAAACTGAAGACTGATTGACATTTTCTTTTTAAATCTGTGATTATTGGGTGAAGTGAAGAACGCACTAACTTTATTCCCACTTATCTGCTGTTGTATTTTATTGCAAAACATCAACAGATGATGGTAATACTTGGTTCGTATCACCTTTTTCATATCTTCCATTTTGTCATGGTGGTGTCATCGTATGTTAATACCAAGGGTGCCTCGCAAAAAGCCTGCATCCAAAGTTGCAATCATTTACTAATTCTTATGCGACACCTTGTTTCAGATATTCCTAAAGTAGTCATGTATAATGTCATGACTCGTGGGAATTTATGGGACGATACGCTCACGATCGAACGGATACCTGATTATATTCCTCCTTTAATATAGACATACAAACTACATTATCTTATGATATTTTTTATAAACATTATTAACCAGGATGATAAACGAAAAACTAACGTGAAATCTTTTTCTATGAAATTTATTCTAAACATGCCATGTTTTTGGTAATAGTATTTTATGGACTGCAGTGCGCAGAATTATCCTTGTGTAAAGTTCACATCCTCACTCAGTTGGCACAATTTAAAGGTCTGATATACACCGAGCCTAATTTATGAATTCTGCGTGTTCACGGTGCGATTCGTCGCCCAGTCCGGTTGCCGAGATCACGCTTTTCCATGCTGGGCATTAGTCAGCAAAACAATCTGAGAGTGTATGGGAATTAGTTTGACCCCGATATCCCCGCGAGTGCAGCGCAAAGCAGCTGCAACGAGGCTGACCGCGTGGACAATGTTCGATTTTGATGATCACAAACACACAGTGCTTTAGATGATACAATGATTACTCTAGGTCTAAGGAACCATAGAGTTTTTTTAGTGAATCACTGTCGCTATGCCTCTAGTAAAAAGAAGACCTCACAGCTCTATTTTTTTTGCTGTAAAATAATCATGAAGGGAGTGACGTTTTTCTCTTGACTAAATACTTACAACTCTAGTTTTTTTTGTGTTTTTTTATGTTTGAAAGAAGGGCTGTACAAAAGGCTGTCAAGCCGGACGAGGCTCTGCTCCTTTACAGTTCAATATACAAAACAATGCTCCGCTACTGTTTTTTTTTCTTGATATTTTAAAATGTTCACTAGGTTACAGCGGTGTAAAAATCACAAAATGAGAAATAAACATAAAATTTTAAGACTCGACAGCGGGATCTCTAACACGGGCTGCAGCGTAAAAACTCGGAGAGCTAACCAAAGTGGTTTTCTCTGCATTGCTGCGGAAAACTAGGTGAGAACTTAAAGCTCTGTCTGCAGCTATTGAGGATCAATGGCTCATTATGTTGCGTAAAAATGCTCCCAGGAATTTTTCTTCCGGCTGCTACACCGTTTACTCACCTGACTCAAAAGCTGGCCCCATAGCCCCAGCTTTCTAATAAAGTCTCCACTTTTCCATAAAATTACCTGAGCATACAGTTAGATCCAAAAAAACGTCTCCTTTGTGCCTTTTTCATAGACAAATTTGCCCAATTTCAATAGCACGTGGAATCACCTTCCGCTTTTTTGGGGGCCTTATTTTTGAGCACACATACGGTTTTGTGAGTAGAAAGCTAAAGTCGATTTTGTAGACAAAAAAGCAAATCTTCGATTTATTAAGCAAAAAATGCTTTTCCTTTCGATATTTTTGGAGGGTACCACCGCCTCAAAGATAGATGGCGCAACGTGGTCACTGGGCCCACAGTTGGATTTCATACACTCGCTTCTTTATGACTTCCTAAACGTAATTATGTCATCTACAAGGACCACAAATTTTCATTAACTGCCGTCGACCTTTTTATTGGCAACATATTAGCCCGAGATTAATGCCACCCCAGGCAGCACACCAAGTGTTGGCCCAGAGTTGGTACAAAATTGGTTTGATTGGATTCCAATATTGGACCCAATATTGGAGCGCAACCCACTCCAACGTTGGACCAATGAAATTTACGATGTTGGGCCGATGACGATCTGGAGTCAGTCCCATTATTATACCAATATTGGCATTCCAATTTATACAATTAAATACCAATATTTCAGACCAATATTACGTCATAATTTGCAATATTGGATTCCAATAATAATCCAGGATATCCAATATCGGTGTTTAATGATTGTCCGTGATTTCCAATAATGGTGTTGAATGATGCGCCAGGATTTCCGATATTGATATCAATAATGCACCGTTTTAGCGCGATAATGTTAACCAATTATATTCCGCTTTTCCAATATTGTAATCCAATCACAAACCAATTTCTCCAATGTAGTTATCTGTACCATATAAGTTTTCCCCAATAATGACAATCAATGATAGATCCCTTTTCTTATCTTGTTATTTATGATTAGCCCAGATTTTCTAAGCTTATAATTTATTTTTAACCCAGTTTTTTTATAATTATGTTAGGCAGGATAAACTCGAACTGCGCCAATAATGCCTACATTTTCAGCGGGGCTTTGACGATGGCATGGCAAAAACATTATTTATTAATAGCTATTATGAATACTGACGAACAAATATTTACCATGTCATATGTACTACTTGTTTTTTATACAGTTGATATCACATGCAGTAAAAGTAAAGTCATCTATGTTTGCCTCACCGCAAGAGACAACAAACACGTCACATTTTTAATGGTCCTTTATTTCACCAGTAAAATCTCGCCGTTGCAGAAGTAATGAATGTCGGACCTTTTTGTCAATTGCAAATCAGCCAAAGTAATAAATACGACAAAGTAATGTCCATCTGAGGCATCAACATCAAACTTTCAATTCAATTCAATTCTATGTTTATTTTCGCGTGCTTACCAATTTAGCTACAAATTAACACTGATTTTTTAAAAAAAAGAATATATTGCTGCCCTGGAAATCTTTGTTCAGAGAACTTAAAGTGTTTCGGCAGGATTTTCAGCTCAATGATGGCTCCCAGGTCGCGTCCTGAAAAAAATTACGAAACATAATTAAATATCTTAGCTTCTGCAATAATTTATCAAAAGCTGTCATACGTTCCAGAAAAAAGAGAAACAACATAAGAGATGAGTGATTACCTGCTAAAAGCGCAAATGCGTTTTTTTTTTCCTTTAGCAATTGAGATTGGACAGAGGGTTGACGCACAGCGAACGTCATGTACTGTGAAAAAGAAAACAAAACAAAATTAAAATTAGGTTCGCGCAAAAGTTATTTTGCGTTCCATTGGAGCGAAAGAACATTTCAGACATCACTAGAGACATAATAATTTAGGAATTTGTAACCTTCTTTTCGTTCATTAAACTTTTCCAAAACAGCAAATAAGAAAAAAAATCATGAGACACAAGCGTTTCCAGGGGAGGAAGTAGGACGATCCGTATGGACTCAATAGCGATTGGATAAAGGCAAAATATTTCTCAACCATACGCGATTCGTATGTAAATTAGACACGTCATCAAATACTTGATTCGTTAACTTGGCCAAGAGAAAACGCCGCTCTATTCTTCGAATTAGCACACCGTTAGCTTGTTTTAGCGAAGGTATCGTGTAAGCAATGCACAGTTGTGTTAAAATTTATCTAGATTTAATCAGAAAAAAGTCCCAACTGACATGACTCACACCGTTCAGTGTTCTTTTTTTTTCAGTGTTTTTTTAGGTTTTTTTAATGCTAGTGAATACTACTTATTTGACAGTACTAATTGTTTGTTTCTTTTGCTCCGTCAAAGTTATGCAAAAAATACAAGAATGCGATCTGAACATAAACATATATGTTGTCAATCGTTAGTTATAGAGGTTGGAAGAAAGCACAAATAACTCTCGATAATTGGAAGCGAACATATTTGTAAAGAAGTGCGTAATTACATTAATGTTTTATCGCGAAAAAAAAAACAAGACAAGATAAACAAATCTACTTATACCAAAATGAGTTGCTGGGCGAGTCGGTTAGACATGTTGACTTAAACAGCGCAAATAAGGTAAGGAAGGAAAAGACAACAGGAAGGAAAGAGCGCTTACTCACAACTGAGGTTTAATGAAGAGGTAGTAAAAGATAAGAAAGATGTCAAGTGCGGTAACATTAATAAAGTAAGGAAGGGAGAGGAGGTAGAGTTACAAAAATTAACCTCTCTCTGAGAGTCATTTTAAATGGAATGACAATTTACATTATTAACCAATTCCCAAGTGAATATATCTATGTACAAATATTCACATGTGAACAGACAAAGATGACGGTAACCCAAAGAGGTACTGTACTGACTTCACTGAAGAAGGAAAAAGAAGAAGACAATAATTTAGGAACAAAAATTAAAATTCGAGCTCTTTCGCCGCCAGAGCAATTGAAGGCGTACTTATACAGGCTAGGCCCTTATTCGCAATCTTCACGCTTCGTACACCTCTCTAGTCTTTTTGTTGCCTTAAAGGTTTAAGCACCTTTTGTCTCAGAAAACATTGGTGTGCACCCGCAATCTCTCACATGCACAGCAAGATGGCCTGCTGAGCGTTCGGCGTTCGTCAGACCTCTCCAGATTGTTCCAGATACACCTTTCCACATGACAACGGTATTTCGTATATCGGTGCCGCTGTGACATTTCACCAACTTCCGTGCATGGTTGATTTTACAGTAGGTCATGGGTATCCTGCTGTTCGTTGATTTTCGAACGTAATTGTTTCAAGTTTCTGTCGGGCGCTGGTGAGGATGATGGGAACCTCAAACTTTGCGCCTACTCTTTGTAAGTTATGAGATAGACGGTGAAGGTAGGCCTTCACCGTCTATATCCCATTGATGGATAACCGAAAGGTCGCTAACAGGCAACAACCTCCTAGAAAAGGAAGTTTAAGTGCTGGAATTTTCCTGCGTCACTAGCGAAGGCCACCGACCGTAGGCCAATACTTGGAGACGGTTTCAGAGGAACGTCTCCTAAACTCATTTCCACACAAGCTCACTTTTTTCATGAGCGTTTTTCGAAGATATATTCATAATGGGGAATAATGGAGTGTAAATTCTTCAAGAATTTATTAATTCACCGCGCCTTTTTTTACCACGCCCTTTTCGTTACTTGAATGAATGCAATAAAGCATATTAGTGCGCGAAAAGTGCTCCTTTTGTGACTGACCAGAGTAGTAAAAATTAACACTTGTCAATGCGCTTTCGAAGTAAAATGCAAAATCGAGGGCATGTCGTGTGTTCTGTTGCTAAAAATGGCGTGCATGCGCTGTGCACACGAAGCAAAGGGCCGACTTGCATGCAAGAAGCATTGTATACAGACGCGAGTGGCATACACAGTGTGAGGTCAGTTGGCCCCTGTATGACGACACTGGCTCACGATGTATATAAAATGTGTGTGCGTGCTACATTGTCAAAAGTGGCGTATAGCAACCGGATGAGACAAAAAGGAAAAGCCACGTGCCTTTGCAGCAGGGTGGAGCTTCAGCAGCGTGAGCCTTGGCGATTGCACCAAGTTGCACACGGACCAAAAGCACGATGGGAGGCGCAGTGTCGCTGCATTTAAAATCGCGAATTCTGCCACGGTCGAGAATGCGCGCAGTCGCAGCTAGAATCAAGAACGAAACATGAACTAGCGCGTGCCCATCGGCATGCGAAAATGACGAGTATGAGTGAATTTTTTGAAAGATTCATTGCAACTCACAAGACACAATCGTGTGAGCGCTGCGGTGAAGAGTGGCGTTCTGGATCCTTTACGGCGCAGTTACTTTGCGTTTAGGCCACAAGTATCCGACAAAATATGATGGCGTACAGAACGTTCCTGCTATAATTTTGTCATAAGGTAGAAGAGCAAAGAGGTTGACGCTTGAGCTAGGAGATCTGAACATGTTTCGGGGAAACGTGAATGCAGCAAATTAAATTGGTCCGGTATTGACACGGTTTTAAACTGAAGTTGTTCAAACAATTTCTGATGTCGTAAATATTGAACGGCAACTAGGACACCGAAATCCCGGTTTTCCTGTGAATTTGTATTATTGTGCAACTTTAGAAATATATTTCAATAAGTCAATCAAAGTTACCCAACAAAATTCGAGTATAGTTTAACATTTTGAAGGCAATTAGAAAACAGTGATTCAGTACGTGCGGTTAATTACCAATCTTGTAAAATTACAAAAAAACTTTGACAGCTTATTGAATAGGTGATCTAGATTATCAAATTGAATGTAAATGACTCCCCAATATGCGAGCGAGATTAGAAACCAATACAAACTTTATTGAAAATGGTATCCAATTTATTAAAAGGAATGCCAATGGACTTCTAATATTGTCCAGCATTGGAAACCTATTATAACTTGGTATCCAATTTATCCAACTGGGGTACAAATAACTGCCCATTATTGGACAACATTGAAAGCACGTTTAGCACTCCATGGGAAGTAGTATCCAATTTACCCGATGGGGTGCAAATGACTGCCCAATATTTGTAAAATTGGAAGCCTATTGGCACTTCATTTGAAGTAGTATCCATTTTATCCAGTAAGGTGTTAATGACTACCCAATATTTGACAACATTGGAAGCTTGTTAGCACTCCATTGGAAGTCGGTTTCCAATTTATCCAGTGGGGTGCCAGTGAATGCCCAAAATTGAGAAAACATTGGAAGCCCATTGGCACTTAACTTGAAATAGTATTCATTTTTATCCGACGTGGTGCCAATGACTAACCAATATTGGAAAATATTTGGAGCCAATTGGTACTTTATTTGAAATAATATACAATTTATCCAATGGGGTGCCAATGACTGTCCAATATTGGACAACATTGGAAGCCCATCGGCACTTCGTTGGAAGTGGTATCCAATTTATCCTATGGGGTGTCATTGACGGCCCAATATTTGACAATATTGGACGCCCATTGGCACTTTATTTTAAATTGTGTCCAATTTATTCAATTTGGAGTCAATGACAGCGCAATATTGGAAAACATTGGAAGCCTATTGTCACTTCCTTGGAAGTGGTATCCAATTTATCCAATGGGGTGCCAATGACTGCCCAATATTTGACGAACATTGGATGCTCCTTGGCACTTTATTGGAAATGGTGTCCAATTTATCCGATGGTGTGCCAATGACTGTCACGATATTGAAAAACATTGGAAGCCCATTGGCACTTCATTGGAGGTCGTGTCCAATTTATCCAATCGGGTGCCAATGACTGCCCAATTTAAAACAATATTGGAATCCCATTGGAACATTGATTGGAAGTGGTATCCAATTTATCCGTTGGGGTGACAATGACCGTCCAATATTGGGTGACATTGGAAGCTCATTGGCACCACATTGGAAGTGGTTTCCAATTTATCCAATGGGATTCCCATGGATTCCCAATATTGGTGATAGTGATGTATGAAGAGGCCAATCATATGGCCCTATTTTTCCAAGACATTTCCAATATTGGTTGCAGAGAGGACACAATGGGCCGATGATGGCCCTCTTTTTCCAAGATATTTCCAATATTGGCCCAATGGCCTGTACTGCCTGGTGCGTGCACTATCCGCAGTACATTAGCGATCATACGCCGACTTTTATTTATTTTCATTGTTCAAATACTAAAACTAGAGTCAAAAGACATGGTTTTATCCTACCATACATATCGAATCAAAGCTTATTGTGTTTAGAAATTAAATTGCAGCAATACGTATATCGGACGCGGATATTGTCACAGACAAGCATCAACGATGCCTACATAAAACTTTTTTGATATTTTGAATAATGTTCATAACCGGTGTTTTCAACATAGGACAATTACCTTATCGAAGAAAATTTGTAAGGCTTGGATTACGCCTGTTCGCATTAAAATAATAAAACACAGAAAACTCGTTTGTTTAGGAAGCTAAATAAATTAATACGCAAAAAATATATTGCAATGCTTCAACATCTGATCTAAAGAAGGCAAAGCATGATTACTACAATAATATGTTCAATGAGGCTTCAAAGAAACGTCCCAGACATAGTTTGGAAATAAATAAATTAACTTTTACAGCGTGCTAGATCACGCAGTTTCATAGGATAACTTAGCGTAGATGGCAAATTGGTATCGTTGCTGGATCAATGTTTTTAATTCCCCATTTGTATATTTGGCGTCGAGCTCATGCTGCGATGCAGCCGTGGACGGCATTTCAGAAGAAAAATAAATGAATTCATATTTTTTTATCCTAGCTAGCACCTTCATGGAGTGTTTCAAACATTCATAAACTAAAAAAAAAACAGCAAACCATGTGACCTATCATGAAGTGCTTGAAACATTCATGAGCTAAAATAAGACAGCAAAGCATGCTGATATTCATGAGCTCCAAATTAATCCAATTAAACATTATCTTGACATCATTGCGCCAAATCTTGTACCGATATTTAATTCGTGTTTGTCGCGTGGAGGTTTTCCTAACAAAATAACACTTGCAAAAGTGTCATTGTTGTATAAGGGCGGTCTATAAATGTTTAAAATATTCCTATGTGAATGATTTCGTCGTTTATAGACCGTTATTATGTTCTGTCTACTTTTCTAGAACGGCTCGAAAAAATTATGTTGTGTCGTTTAGACAGGCTTTTTGTCAAACACTTGTACTTCCTGAGTCTCAGCTTGGCTTTAAAAAGGGAAGATCTACGGAATCTTAATCCTCTTACGAAATGAGATTGTTTTACATAACACTGAAAATAAAGAATAGGCTTGCATTGATTCACAAAATACTTATTGACAAATTTTACGACTAGGCAACTTAGGTCGGACATTCACATGTACGTTGTAAAAGGTCACGCATTGACGTCTGATTGGTGGATGCAACTGCCTCTACCAATCAGGACACCAATACGTCACTTCCACGACCTCTTAAAACATACATGTAAATGTCCAACCTTGGTGCCCAGTACGGCATTCCTGGTTTATCGCTTTCGCTTTTGTTTTCACACTTAGAATGACAAAGCCAGCGTGTATACGTCGATGGTTATCATTTTTTATGCCTCTCGGATATGGTGTCCCGCAAGGTAACATATTGGGGCCCTTCCTCTGTAATGTTTATAGAAATTATATTACCAATATTGATCATGAAATTCATTTTCTAATGTATGCAGATGACACCAATCTGTTCTTCTCTGACGTGCGGATTCAAATAATCGAATAACCCAAAGGAATTATTATCTCCATATTTGCGACGTTGTCAAAATTTAAGAGACTTAAGAATAATTAAACAAAAGCAATTTTATTTCGATCAGTCAATAAACAAATCACCCTAAACAAAACTCTCCAATTGCATTCTATTCCGGTTGAACTGGTGAAGAACCATAAAAATTAGTCGTTATATTTTCAGAAACTTTGTCATAGGATCATCATATATGTTATATTATCAGTAAGTTATGCAAAATTGCCGGTGCTATTGCAAAATGTCGTGCCATTTTTTTCCGAAAATATTAATTTATAAATATATAATGCAGTATTCAAATTTTAAATAAATTATTGTCACCTTGTCTGTGGAACGACGACAAATTCAAATCTTAATAAAATACTATTACTTTAAAAAAAGATACGCTTTATCGAAGAACGTTGATTACTGAATAATCAAAGAACCCTTATTTTCAAAATGCAAAATGATCACCATAAAGTATACATCAAATTTAATCCGAAATATTACTACCATCCGCACCAGCTCCTCAGGGGAATGGTTGTGTCTCATATCGTTACAAATTAGTTACAACCCCTTCATTATAATCCTACCCACATGACTCAATAAATATTGCATAGAAAGCATTGGACATTTATAGTTTAAAACTTTAGATCATGATCACAGTACCTACGTTTTGGAGAATATGTATTTTTATGCAATCCGTTTATCTAATGTTTCAATATATATATGTTACTTTGATTGCTTTCTGCATCGCCATTTCTCTGCCAAGCACACTGAGCCAGGGTCCCGTCCAGCCAACAGTGATTGGCTTTTTGTCTGTGGCTCCAGCACCTGTACTTTCAGATGCAAAATATGATTTCATTTGAATTTGATTTGAGTTTCCTTTGAAATCTCGAACTACTGACAAAAGTGGTTTGCCTTTTAGCTCGTCAAGATATTCTTCAGGGCAACCGGTCATGACACCCAAACTTCATTTATTTTGGTTTTGAAGTTTTATAAATTTAGAACACAGTAAAATAAACTTTGAATTTCAAAGAACTGGGATCTAACAAAAATAAGTTCCGATAAACCCCGAATTCTGAATGAAAAACGAGCTCTGAAACACACTTCGAATTTCAAGAGAAATAAACTCCTACAAGACGAAATCTATGCTCATACTGTAATGTAAAAAAAAGCGCAAGCAACCGCTCCTGCAATAAGGCCATTTCAAAAAAGGAACCTTCGCCTACGTTTTCTAAGGTTAGGTTGTGAGTTTTCGGGACATCTGTACTTTGTATGTTTCATGCACAGCTACATCTTGAATTGGCGCGCATTTCTTGTGGTGCGCGAAACACTAAGAGATACTTATCGCACAGGAAACACTAGCGAAAGAGATACGCCACAAACATCCTTAGGGTTTCCGATATAGAGAGCCATTGATTTCGTATGGAGCTGTGTTCGTGACTCACCGTCGGTTCAATTTGTCTGCACTAACCATTTGCAGAAATTACGTCCACGGCATCGATTGCCAACTGCCTTGAGCAGCGCCAGGAGGAAATTTTCTTTTGAACTTCACTTCATGTCCAGCTGGCAAACAAAACCCCTGTCAGGCTAACGTAAGAGATCGAGGCCCTTGAAAGTTACATTTGCTGAGTCATTTGTGTTACTAAACAACAAAAACAGGCCAACGTATTTCTAAATGCCTTGCACAGAAACGTTTAGCCGAGAACACTTTACTTAATTCGTATTAAACTTTGGCTGAGCTCATGACCGTGTGACCAAATCCTGTCATGGTGCTGAATGCAATGTCGTTTTATAGAAGAATTTGCTTGTGCAGCGCGAGTAATGTGTCTCATAATAATCACCTTTAATATCACTAATAAATGTCATGTTCAATAAACTGATTGTAAGGAGAGACTAAACACAAAGAAACCTATCTAAACTCCTGTCCTGGACATATTGTATGCAGCTGTAAATAGAACGATGAAATGTTATTGCGTTAATGCGAATCTTTGCATTCTCAAAATACATTATCAGAAGAACGAAGAAATGCCAGCATCTGACTGCTATGACAGATGCCCCTCACAAAGCCTCTAAGCGATGAAGTTCGCTGTTGCAACGGGAACTTCAAAAACCACCCTCGTCGAGGGAACGCAGCTGAAACCGCCCTGACAGTCTGGATGTTCCTAGTGTCATTAATACTCTGTCAGAGTATTCCGCATTCCCATTCGTTAATGCTTTGCCAACAGCAGTGGAACTGAACAACACTGGGCCCTCATCACCCGTAACCCGTAACAATGATCCCGCCACTTGCACCCACAAGCTCCATTTAAACATAGCCAGCACTCTACATTACTTTTGGGTCCTCATTATAAACGGGTGCCGCAGGCATTTATGTGATGGGCGACTTGCCTTTCTGCGGCACCCCGGCTGTCCTGATCTAAGATAAATATATCCTAAAATATCAAATCACAACGTATTATCAAAAAGTCTCACTCTGGCCAAGTATGCTTTCATTTACTGCGGCATCATTGGACTGCTTGCAGTGTACGTGAACGTTTGTTCACTATAAGCATCACTGCTTCGAATCGCCGCCGTGAGCCTCCATATTGTGGCCTGCAAGCTTCTGCTGCAACAGTCCTGGTCGCTTCTCAGTCACTTAGCACCGTGACGCATGTATTTTTATGAATCGCTTCCTAACGTTCCGTATTTCGAGGCTCCTACATGCCTGCTTGTTGTGCCTTCGGGTACAGAAGCATGTCAAAGAACGATACAATTCCGCTTCCCGACAGACAACAGCGCTACTGCGAAGAAGAGGCCTCGCAGCCGATCAGGCTGCTTCAACTGAGCTTGGTTCGGCACGAACGATGCTTTGAAATACGGCTCCTTCTGAATAAGAATTTGATCGCATGCAGTGCTTTCTATTCAAATTGCTTCGCTTCGCATGAAGCGTAAAAGCCAATGTAGGGAGTCGCTTTGCACGCGAAATTGGAAGCACAATAATCAAGGTGACTTATAACGCAGTTATAAACGAACATCCTTACGTGAATGGACCTTAACGCCGTTGTCGTCGGAGTTTTTTTCTTTTTTACAGCGCAGCTCTTAGGCGCCCGTTTCCGCCTTGAGCGGCGTCGGCGCCGCCGTCGGCGTAACCGCAAGGTTACCCCAAGGTCACGTGACCCCCCAGGTCATGTGACGCCCTAGGCCACGTGGCCCCCAGGTGCACGTGACCCCAGCCACGTGACCCCCAGTCACGCGACTCCCTCCGAGGTCACGTCGCCCCCAAGGTCACGTGACCTCCTCGAGGTCACGTGACCCCCCCCCTCGCGCCTCTCCTCCTCAAGAGCTGCGCTCCAATTCGGCGTTACAGGGGAGTTCGCTAAACGGCTTTCATTTTTTTTTACTAAATTATTGCTTTCTTCGCTCTGTGGCACAAAAAAACAATAATTAAGCCTTCAAACGCGATTTTAGGTATACCACTTGATGCCTCGAAGAGATGCATATGAATGATGACGCAAATATCCTTGGTAATTCCTGGCTCAGAGAGTCATTAATTTCGTACCAAGCCATTCTCGTAACTCCCCGTCAGTTTCATTTGTCAACACTAATCATTTTATTTTCAGATATCACATCGATGGTCAACTGCCTTGGACATCGTCATTGGGAAATGATTGCTGCAGACTTCGCTGCAAGCATCATCGGCCAGCAAAGCTATTGTCTATTTATCAGAAGAGCTTGAGATTTTGTTTTATTATATCATGTTCATCTCCAGTCCTGAGCATCTTAATAGTATGCAGTTGTAAATAAATCAATAAACTGCTGCTGCGTTTACTGAATACCGCTGCGTCTTTTTTAAATGATAAAAAAGCGTTAACAAAGAAACAAATTAGAGACGTTTACAATTCTCTGTAATGCCGAATTGGAGCGCAGCCCTTCAGGAGGAGGAGGGGAAGGTATGCCCTTCTCCCTTCCGTACCCTCCCATCCTCCTCTCCTGCTCCCTCCCATTTAGCAGAAAATTTACCGCTAAATTTAGTGAGGAAATTTTTCCGCCATATTTAGCGGGGAATTCTTTTCCGCTAAATTTAGGGGGAGAAATTTCAGCTAAATGTAGCGGTAACATTTCCGCTCTAAATTTAGCGGGTAAATTTTCGCGCTAAATAAAGCGGAGAAATTTTCCCGCTAAATATAGCGGGAAATTCTACCTTCGCTAAATTGACGTGTGACGTCAATATGGGAAACGTCCCGCTAATCGGCGGAAACATTTCTTGCGGAAATTTAGCGGAAACTTTTCCCGCCCAATCTAGCGGGAAAATTTTACCCTCGTGACGTCACACGTGACGTCACGTGGGACGTCATTATGGGAAATGTCCCATACTGCAACGCGTGGTTACGCCAACGCCGACACCGCTCAATCGGGAAACTGGCACTTTAGCGAGCTGCGCTCTAAAATGCCAGCGGCTCAATCTGATGACAGAAATATGCGATTAACTATATAGTGATAAAGTTCATCTCCGCAACGGGTGCACGACGCAAAGCACCTTCGTCGCGTCAATAAATGGTCTGTCTAAATATGTATACACAGAAAGGTGACTCATCCGAAAACCTATGCTGTATGACTGCTAACCTGGAGAGTTTAACTTGGACCACAAGTAATGATTGCACGAGTGCAGCTATACTGCAATGTAAATGATGTCGTAAATGATTTAGTCCGCAGCGTCACACACACACACACACACCTGAAAGACCTGACGACAACACCAACGGCGCGCTACGGGCACAGTTATCGTGCAGTGTACCATTCGAGGATCCAAAATGGCCACCCTGATATGGATGTTGGGGTTTCGGTACCTGGAAACCTAGTCAGTGACTCTGGATGTTCCGACAGTGAAAGGGGATTTACCTCCAGAGGAGATATTTGACCAGTGCAATTCAACTGCTGAAGGGGTATTCAAACGGAGGAAAATCCCTCCTTCACCCCCCGGGATGCGACATCACGTGGTAACAACGTCATGTTTTCGCGCGGATCCGAGCTTGTGTATACTCTAAGCTCGGTAACCTACAGTATAGCTGCTGGAAGGTTAGTTGTCGGTGACGAAAGGTTTGAACTGGAAACTTCGTGTTTGATTACAAACAAGCCACAAAACACTTCCCTTGAAATCAAGGTTACATACAAAACGAAAGCAAAAGATGAAGACTTGACAAACTGCAGCGCACGGCTGCGGTCAAATAAAGGACGCCTCGTACCTCGTCTGGTCAGGGGTTAAGACAGCTTGTCGAACGCCCTGGCCGTCCAATCAGGGCCCTGAAAACATTCGATTGGTCTCATGCGCCAACACACGCTAAGCGAACCACTTTCGAGATCGCTGCTCCCACCTGGGGTCATAAAAACTTTCTCCTTGGTTCTAAATTCAGGACCCGAACCTGAGTGCTGTTCTGCTTACATGCCGGAGGAAATATGCGGGTCCGCTAAAATCGCGGAAACGTGCCTCGCCGGGCGACTTCATTCCACCACAAAGTGTAAGTAGACGTAGAAAAGCAAAAAATCTAGAACGGGCCAGACGTGCACGAAACTTTAGTGTACGTGTCCCGACGCAAGCCTCTGGGTCAAATTGCCCACGAAGCACTTAGACCGTAGATTCACGGAACGACTTGACAGTCGCTGACAAGTGCAACCCGGCGTTCCGCAGAAAATACACGCTCATACAACGACGCGAACCACGGCGAGAACCACCGAGACATGTCGACCGGTGCACGTTTATTCGACCAAGAAGCGCAGATGGAGAAACTTAAAAAAGAAACGTACGCCAGGCATATACAAGAGTATCGATCGTGCCTGGTCTGCGAGCGTCACGATTGCAGGAGGTACGATTCCTAGAGCCAGAGGCACTTCCTCTCCGGCTCAGCGAAAGCTCTAACGCCCGTCGACGTGTGTGTCTCTCGGCCCCGGGTTCCTCGGTGAATTTACGTTTGGTCCTGTGCTTCAAGGTCAAAGAGCAGACGCTCACAGCCCTGGGGGCAACGGCCTCTCGTGGGAAAGCGGTGCTTTCCCGCGAGTTCGAAAACCGAGGTTCGGCACGTAGGGGCAAGAAAGCCCGCACACGAACTGTAAGCAACATGCCCACAAACAATCCGCGGCAAGCAGAACTCTGTCTCGTACGCGCGCGGGACCCCCTCAACTCGGGGAACGTGACACTTGGTCTCCGAAAACGCTTCCCGGGACCCGGCCGAAGCGGCGACAGACACATAAACAACAAAGAGCGTAGGATACTCTCCTGACTATTCTCATAAATAATAAAAAAAAACGACCACCTCTACACTCCCCTTACCTCAAAGGGGATCCGTAGCTGAGTGTGCTAACACACACCAGCTCCGAGCATGTGGAGCGAAAGTTCGCGCTGCAGAACCCATGGATCCTGGGTTCAATTCCCATCCCATTCCGGTTCGATCTGGGTGAGCATCGTACCGGCGTGCTGTTGTATCACTACTGTTTGCTGCACGTTAAAGACCCCACACTAGCGGTTGTACCGCACCTGGCTAAATTGCTCATCTACAGCTGAGACACCAGACTCCCACGGGGGCTGATTAACTTCCGGCTGTATAAACATACGTGCAACACAATTACTTTTCCTTGCCTCAAACTTTTGATGTATTCACAGCCACCATCCCGAATGCCGCTAGAAAAACATTGTCGTCCCCAGTGACCCACATAGGTACTGGAGACTAATGGTTAGCTTGCCATGCTTGAGAGAAAGGCGTCTGCCCAGATTAAACCCTGTTCTGTCGTAAATGTGTGTCTCAATGTGAGAAACCACCCTCACGACAAAACAGGGTTTTGAGAGGAGTTTATTCTGCTATTCGTTTACATATGACCGTTCTTCGAACCAGCTATGTTTCATTTTTTGCCTTTTTCTTCATTTTTTTTTTTTCCAATTTTGGTGACTGATATACACCAGACAACTTGGCTTCCCCCTGTAAATGGGCTTGTGCGGCGGGTGCATATTACAAATTCTGGGATCTCTTGCACCAGAAAGGTGGTGATCCGTTTATCAGTAAAAGCCGAAAGTTAATTTTCGACAACAAATGTAACGAGATCCCCAAGCCTGGCAGAGTATCGCGATGCAAGCGATGAATCGAAAATGTATTTCACTACTTAAATCCAAATACATTTTTAAAAGTATCTCGATACAGAGATACAGATACAATAGCGTATATTTAAAACACTATAGCGATACATTTGCATCGCAATTCTGCCCAACCCTGGCAGAAAAAAAAACAAAAAAACGAGAGAGCTGTTTATCATAGCGCGTGTCCTTTTCTTAGATTGTCCAGTGCAGATTGTCTTCACCAGCATCACCATTCTTAGGTAACAATTCGTAGTCCCTGTTTCCTATCAGTGTAACTTCGTACGTAAAAATTCATGTGTATTCCATATGTATATTGTGCTTAGTGTCCTGTGCCGTATATATTGCTTAATGTCCTGTGCAGTATATATTCCTTAGTGTCAGCATCAACTATATCGCTCTCATTATTGTTCTGCCCTGTTGGAACATGCCAAAGTTCCAATACGCTTTGATTTATGTCTGTTGAGTTTTCTTGGTCGCCATTATTTTGTAATGTTATTGGTTCAGGTAACGCGTTACTAGTAACGACGTTACTGGTAACGCGTTACATTTTTCGCTAATGTAGTAACGTACTCGTTAGTATTCTGAATGACTAACGAGTAAAGTATTTTCGTTACTTTTTTACGGAATCGGCTATCACATTACGTTACTTGTTACTCGTTACTTTTGACCAAAACTGGTTAAATACATTAGGTATTTGGGAAAAGGTCACGACGCCTGATCTAACGTTTAGAAAAGCAATCTTGTGCATAAAACTGTAGACGTTAGGGGAACCAGATTTAGGCCACTAAGCTCAATGGAGGATCTAGCTTCTCTGCTCGAGGGGCAACTACTTCCGCTCGAGCACGCAATGCCGTATCTTGCTGCAAGACTTCTGAGCCTTCGATTTCCTAAAACGGTGGGTTTTCCACTTATCAGTCCATCTATTCACCTATTCATCTCAAAATCCTGCACAAGCTTATCGCTGCATGGAAGCAGCATCCGTCACAGTAAACTTTACAAACAAAAAACTTTCTGACCAAAAAAGGCATTCGTTGAAAGGCGACACTATCTGGCTTCTCGAAGGCGAAAAAAACCTTCGGCTACCAACTAACTCAACTCGTCCTCCTTTTTCTCTTTTTTTTTTATAGTGTCATTCTGCAAGGCTTGAACGAACGACTGCGTTAAGCAGCACTCCTCCCCTCCCCTCCCTCCTCTCCCCTCTGCTTTGTGCAGCAGAGTGTGGACGGGGGGGGGGGAGGGGGAGGGAGACATCCGTTTGAAACAGTGGACAACTACATCCGTTGCAACCTAAGAACGAAGGGCGAGGGTAAGACGGGCCGGGGAGGAGGAAGCAGACGGATCGCTGGAGAAGAGAGGGGGAAACCTTCTCTCTTTAGCGTTCCGTCTGCTTCCTCCTCCCCGGCCCATCTTACCCTCGCCCTTCGCTCTTAGGTTGCAACGGACTATAGTAACGAAACGAATTGCTCGTTTCTCTAATTACAATAAAAAAGAAAAAAAAAGAAACATTCTTTGTGGAATATTTTTATTCTCGCTCTCCCGCTCGCTGCCTGAAAGTTCCTGACCCACTTCAGTACACAGAAAAATCTTTCGCCTGATTAGTCATTACTTCCCTAAGGTCATAAAATAATTAAAAAAGTTTCAAACCTGAAAAAAAAAACTTAAAAACACGAAACCGTTTTTTTTTCGCAGAAAAACTAAGAGTTACTGTTGGTAAGAGGCAGCAGGTGATTATAACCAGTGTGCTGATAACCGGTGTCCTGTTCCACATAGTGAAGTAAATCAGTCTCTGGTAATAGTATGAACCGGACTGTTACTAAAACCGGCTTAAAGATGAGGGGTGTTGGTTGGCTGGTTGTGTTCCAGCAGTCCCCGTTCGCATGCTGCCAAGCATATGTACTCGAACACAAAAGTAACCTAAAAGTAACGTTCGTTATTTCTGAAAAGTAACGGTAACGGTATATCGTTACGTTTGTAAAAAAGTAACGTAGCTCAATAACGCGTTAAGTTTTACCAAACTAACGAGTAACGCTATTTCGTTACTTTTTTTCGGCAACGGAACTTTCAGCTGAATACTAGATTTCTTTTTCCTAAATTCCAAACCCATGCTACCACGGTAGCTCAAAGTAGCACACATTATCAGCATGCCACCCCCACGGTGAAGGCGTTGGGATGATAATTTGTCAAATTCTTGAAAACACCATGTAGTATCTCTCTCTGACTCAGGCACGTAGCCAGGGGGAAGGAGGGGGGCCGTCCTCCCCCCCCCAAATCTTCCATTTTGCAAGGACCTCCTTCTCACCCAACCCCTCCTCATAAAGCATTTTGTCGTGGACGCCCCCCCCCCCCCCCCGAAAACAAAATCCTAGCTACATGCCTGCTCTGACTCATAATATTTATTAACTCATTCATGCACAACACCGGATAAAGACTTGCAACACTGCTTAAAGGAAGAGATGATTCCCATGCCTCGTACGGCAGTTAAAATCATCACCGCGTGCACAGCATCACGTAACCTACACTCTTCGAAAAAGAACTATTAAAAGGCTAGTAACTGCAGCAGTTACTACCCTTTTCTGGCCGTAACTACCTTTTTACTAACTCGTTATTACCTCAAACGCGCAATAGGTAGTGAAACATTAGTAAGTGCAGCAGTTACTACTTCTTTCTGATCGTTATTACCTTTTCACTAGCTATTTACTATCTCAAACGCGCGACAGGTGGTAACTGCAGCTGCTATGCGGTGAAGCGAGAACAGCTGGTAACCTATGAAGCCGCTGTTTTATAGAGTGTCGCAAATAATTACTGTGTGTACCGTTACTGCTTGGTAAGATACATTCCTTTGAATGTTTAGCAACAATATTTGTGGACATTATTGGTGCGAAAGCAACACCATATTAGAGCGCAGCTCTTAGGCGCCCGTTTCCGGCTTGAGCGGCGTCGCCGTCGCCATCGGCGTAACCTCGCGTTGGATTATGGGACATTTCCCACAATGACTGAGGTCACGACAAAGGTCACGACCTTCACGAGTGACGTCACGAGGGTCGCTAGAGTCACGAGTGACGTCACGATGGAGTAGGGAGGGAGGGGAGGAGGGAGAGGAAGGGAGGAGGAGGAGGAGGAAAATGAGCGGAGGAGGAGAAGAGGAGGAGAAGGTACGGAGGAGGGGCATACCCTCCTTTTCCTCTAGAGTGGCGCTCTAATTCGGCATCACAGGAAATTGTAAACGACTTTCATTTTTTGAACATAGTTCACGGACGATGTGGTGACGGAAGAACTGACTTCTTTCAAAGGATCAATCACTATAAGAGACGCATAGGTAGCCATTGTAGGCAGCGATTGCACAGTGGCCTAGAGAGCTGTAGTGGGCTCACGGGACGGCTCGGCCTGATGCGTTTGATGTCGACGCGGCGGTGGCGCTGTAAGCGTTTCCTCCTGAAAATTTCCAGCGCGCATAGGCCAGACCAGGTCGGCTAGGCGGCTCTTACCAATCGCGGGCAGCGGGCGGGAGAAGTTTCAGGAGGAATCTACTGCTGCGCCTCTGGCGTTTTTGACATCGGCCGCTTCAGCGCAGTACACGGGGGAGATAGGGCGGTGAGCCCACTACCCAACTTCTAGGGCACTGTAGCGATTGGGTTCGCGTGTCGTCGCGCGTGTTTTGGGCATGTGTCATATATGTTCCAATTCCTTGTCTGTAGTAAACCGTAAACGTATATTACGTGTGCAAACGTGCCTGTAAGCAGCATGAACAAATATATCCCAGCGATAATACTTTTTTTGCAAATCATCTGGGTTAGGTAGCGGTTACTAGGTCTTGTAAGAGTTAGTGCCAGTTACTAGCTGAAGGTACTGAAAAATACTAGATCGGTTAGTAACCGTTACAAGCTTGACCATTACTACCTACGGTTACTAGGTACCTAGCAACATTTGTTACAAGCGGTTACTAGCATTTATTTAATAAATATTACTAGCTTCTTTTTTGTTTTCTTTTTTTGCAGAGTGAAGGGGGAATGAGTTATTTTTGCTCGCCTCTGCTCTGCTGCATGCCTTGCCAGGAGTGCAAGGTCGGGAGAGATTAAGTGCAAATGCCACCTGAAAAGGGTAGAAATACAAAAAACTGATTGAAACAAGAGTGGTACTGTATGGGACTCTTATGGTGGCTCCGCCGGGTCATTAGCAGTAGTGGCCAGTCGGAAGTGTACCTATTAAATAGGGAGAATGCGTATGTAGCATGATGTGCACATTTTCCAAACTTTTAAGCCCGTAGAAAGCCACACTTCATTCATTAATCACTATCATTTATATAATCCCGTACTGAAATGCTTCCTCTGAATGAGGTTTGTGGCTAAATAATGAATATGATATTATTTATACTTTTGTTTGGGAAAATTGGGTAAAAAGGACCTAAATCTAAAAGGGGAAATAAGACAAAGGCGAGAGAACGTGTGCACAACTCCTGTCCACGTTATATATGCACCTTCCCCCGGCCTTGTCTTGCTTGCACTTTCGTGATCGTTTAATTCATGATTGGATTATGCTCATTATCAATTCCTTTTCACAATATTTTTAGACGACAAAATTATTTTTCAAATTATTTTTCTTTGATTATTGCGTTTCTGAGCAGCATGATTTGTGAACGCTGTGTCCTGTGTGTTTTCTTCCTTTTGTGTCGGTATCATTGTAGATTGCTCATGCCAAGTCATACTAGTGAAAATACCGGTTTTATTTTCTTGATTGTGATTCAAACTGATGTAAACCCTGTGCTAAAAGCATGGTGGGAAGTATTTCTTGTTTTGTTTCCTTTAAATTACTCACAGCACCCTCGTAAATGCATGAGCCTCAATATTGCTCTATCTATGAACATAAATTTTAATGAATGCAACATCTACACTAGAATACTCTGCTGTCCTTTCATTATGGCACACCGCCCACATAACCTGCACAAAAAAACCGGCCCAAAGTGTTAAAAAAAACGAACTCCGGGTTTGAATTACTTATTTGAATATATACACCAATATACAACTCTAAAATGCCAACACAAAAAAAAAAATCTGGAGGTGTTACTTCTTGTCTAGAAGCTCTGAAAGACTCCAAATGCTGTTACTTTTTGTTGAGATGCAAAAATATAGAAAACCATTTTGACCAACCTCATATAGCCTACAGCAAACGCTACATTTGGCGGTTGAGGAAAATGGAAGGAGTTCAAGCCTGTGCTTACATCCAGGAAACAAATATACTGGTAAAAAAAATTATCTCCCAGTGGTCCATATTGAAGGACAGTTCAGTCACCAGGCTTTCAAGTTTACGCAAAGTTTCATTGTCGCGAAAGAGCCTTCACACGGCTGTTACCCATTCACAAGCTTAGGCGTCGTAGCAGTCATAAGCTTGTGAATGGAAACTAATGCCTCGCAAGCTTTATAGGTTTGTGGCGCACAAGAAAGACAGAATGATAAGGACACGAGAGGAGACCTATGGTCGTAAAAAAAGACACACTCGGGTCTTAAATCACTTTCTAATAAAAAATCATAGCGGTGCCAGCATTTACTGCCGTAGCCAAATATGTTCCAGCAGCCATATGAACACGGCACTGAAGATTTTCGTCGTGTACAGCGACAAACTGATGGCTGTTCTCAGACTTGTACACGTTACTGAAAAAAGTAACCGATTACAATTACAATTACTTCACTGTAAAAAGTAACCGATTACAATTACAATTACAGTCTCAAAAAAGTAATCGAAAAATTACTCTAAAGTAATCGATTACTTCCCACGTTACTTTTCATTCAACTTTTTTTATTACGGTAGCATAATCCTTGAAACCTCGTGCTCAGTTGTTCCGAAAAAAAAAAAAAGCCTTGACCGTTTTTGTTTAGAGTTGAATGAGTGACGCCAACACACCCAATCCTTCTTGTAAAAAATGAATAAAATAAAAAGAGCCGCTGTTTAAATACATTACTCGCAAGAGGCTGGATAAGGTCATTTTTCATACCCAAACGTAGTCTCCGGTGTACCAAAAAAAAATGTACCCAGGAAACGAAGCATAGTGAAGTGGCCTACTAATCCTCGAGGTCCCGTAATTAGTGGTTTTGAAAACAAAAAAAAAAATTGACCGTTGCCCAGAGCTGAGTGTCTCCAGCACATCTAACCCTCGCCCCTCCCCCCCTCAAAAAAAAAGAAATTGAGAAAAATTGTAATGGGTAATTTTGTAATCGATTACAGCAAAAAGGTAATTCAATTACAAGGATCGTTACTCCTTAAAGGAAGTAATTGAAGTGTTACAAAATCACAGTAAAATGTAATCGATTACAAGTAATCCATTACTTGTAACGCGTTACGTACAAGTCTGGCCTGTACTCGGCGAACGATCAGGGCGTCATTGTTGTCTTGAAACAATCTGGCATATGTCTTTAAGAGTAGGTATACGTCCAGTCGTACTCAAACATGTCATACTGTTCTCTTGAACAGTGTGTCGCACACAGAATTGCGTAGCCACAACTGCTCACTGAGTTGGGAAAAACTGCAGCCCTTTCACATAGTCACACAGGCAGAAGGAGGATGAGAAGCTTTCCACATCCAGATTCTGGCCATAGAAGCTCGTTCAGTAGCAGTCACGCCAGCAGAAAGAGATGCTTCCTGCTGTTTACTCCACACGTTTGTAACGTTGCTGAGTTTATTGCGGTGCCCACAGACATATATTATCACACTCATTCCTGCGAAGACGCCGGATACTCACCTGTAGTTCTCGAGGTTCGGCAGTTACCAGCTTTCCACTTTAGACATTTGGCACAAGTCCCGTATGCCCTAAAGTGCTACTTTTACGACACCATAGTATGCAGCTGCATTCAACAGCTTGAGCACTCTACTCATGTCCTCGTTTCTTCGTCTTCCTCCTGCTCAACAAATGGTTCCTCTTCCTACCAGTTCACCATTTTCAGCAGCATGCTGACTCGGTGACTCGCTGACTCGTCACAACATTACCATGCTCATTTACTTGACTGAAAAGTATGTCCAGCCAGGGCCCGCACTAAACTTTTGAGGGAGGCAGTTCACCTCCTAATGAAACAAACCGTTTATGTTAGGTACTCATATCAAATATAAAAGCTGCAGGTACGTAGCCAGGATTTTGTTTCGGGGGAAGTGCCCGCCCATGACAAAATGCTGTATGAGGGGGAGGGGAGAGGAGGTCCCAGCAAAATGGAAGATTTCGGGTGGGGGGGGGAGGGGCCGAGCCCCATGCCCCCCCCCCTGGCTACGTGCCTGACTAGCTGTAACCCTAAAGGCACGGCCACATTGGCGTCGCGGAGGCCTGCGGCGTGACGGTCGGCGCTGCCGTTTGCCGACCGAAACCAGTTTTCGGCTTCAGCGGCACGACGGACGGCGCCGCTAAGCCAACCGCTCCTTGCACGGTTCAGAGCGCGGCGCCGCTCGCCGCAGAAGAGAGGAGCCAATGGGAGGTGGCGTAGATAGTGACGTCGCGATGCCATGGCAACGCTCAAACCGGTCCGTCGCCGCGCGTCTTCCACGTTCCGAAGGACGTGTTTCGTGTCGTCTGCTATCCCTATTTCCCCCCGACGCCTTCCGCAACGGAGCGGTTCCTTGAAACTGTGCGACTGTTTCCCTTTTTATATGACAAGACGCAGCCAGACTACCTAGATAATGACGCTAAAACAACCGCTGGGAAATTATAGGAGAGGAATTCGGAATTACAAGTGAGTTTCTCCATGGCACTTGTTGCATGTCGTCTGTGTTGTGACGGATGTCGTGTTGATTTGGTGACACTTTCGAAAGTAGCTTTCATCTCTGGCGCGCCGCCGGGGCAGCAAAGCACTGACCTGTCCTTCGGTGTTTCGGTAGAACCAACTCGGCCGGACCCAAAACCTGCGCCTCCTTCCCTTCAGAGCGCGGCGACGTCGCAAGATCAACGAGCAGGCTAGGATTATCACATTCACGCTGATCACCAGGTCATCATGGACACGTACCATGTAGGCAGCGAGTGCGGTTTCGATGCTGATATATGCGAAAGATGAGAGCCAAAACGGAAATATCTAACGAAGAGCAGACGACGAAAGAGCGGGAAATCCGAGGGGAGGTGCGCGCGCGATCGCGAGAGCCAGTGCTGTCACGTGACGCCCGCAAAACGGAGGCCAATGTGGACTCCTCGCGTTGGGACGCCGGACGGCGGTGCCGCCCGGTGGCGCCGACCGGCGGCGCCGTTTACGCTAGTGTGGTCAGGCCTTCAGATTAATACTCTTTAAGGCGCTACTACTGCTCGTGAACTGAAACCATAGGAATGAGACTCCTGAAAAAACATGAAATGATTTGACTTCAATCCTCGAATTTCACAAATGAGAAAGCAACAGCCTGGAGATGACCAACAACAGTCGAAGCGATCAAAGACCAACTAGGAAAATAAAAAGTTCGGAGAACTCTCTTGATTACAGGAGGTTAACAATCCTGCCTCCACGCGCAAAACATCAGCGACAGTTCCATTGCCTCATGCATAACATGTGCTGGGCACGTGTTTCCCTGCCCAAAAGCTTGACGGGGTAAACGTATTTCCGAAAAAGCGAAAACTATGATGCCAGGTATCTACTTCCTGGATTCGACCACCGAAAGCACGGGCAACACTCCCAACGCTTTATGTGGTGGCGCCCAGTAAAACAAGCCTTTGTGGAAACATGCAAGGAGA
>JAZHYW010008656.1:0-22538 GCA_037355805.1 Ixodes ricinus | reverse complement strand
AACGCGTGAATTCCGTCTTCAAGGGCATTTTCCCGACTTCCCTTCATATGTCACAAACTGGTGTCATTGTTTAGTGGCCGCCAGAATTAAGCTGAGGCTCCTGCACTGCGCTTACCTGTAACTTATACTTTGCAGAAATCAGGAGGGTTTATTCTGCCATCGCTTCTATTCATAACCTAATCACATTCCACATTTTTTGTTTAGTTTTCCTGGTTCTGTAGTTCTCCATGTGGACTTGATTGCTCTGGGAGCTAGATTGCCTTCCACAAGAAAGCTGGACAGTGCCCACTAACTATTTCTCAAGAGGAAAGGTATGAACATGTTTTACTTCATACTGCATCTTATGCGCGCTTGATTGAGATTTCTTACTAACACGGTTTTAATTATTTCTGGGAGGCACAGCTGGCAATAACTTGTGAAATTAACTCGTGGCAGCAGGCTTGAACAAACTCATCGAGCGCGTCAATTTCGTCTTCAAAGGCATTTTCCAGACTTCCGTTGTTCAAATAAATTCGTAGCATTAGTCACAAATTCGTTTCATTGTTTAGTGGCCGCCAGACTTCAGCTGAGGCTCCTGCACTGCGCTTAGCTGTAACTCATACTTCCCAGAAATCGGGAAATTTTTTTGTCATTGCTTCTGTTCACAATCTAATCACATTCCACTTTTTTATCCAAGTCTTGTAGTTCTTCCTAAGGACTTGATTGCTCTAAAAATTAGAGATTGCGTTCCACATGAAAGCATGACCTGGCCCACTATTTTTTAGAATAAAGGTATGAACATGTTTTACTTAGTGCTGTAACTTGTGCGCACTTGCTTGAAATTTCTAACGCAGTGCTTCAGCAGCTGTTAATCTCTACGATGCGCAGCTGTCGTTAACCCTTAAAAGAAACTTGGGCCGATAGCCTAATCACATTTCATAGGCAATACATATTTGATTTGAATTGTTCCCGCGTCAAAACTTAGTAGGTGTGTTGCCCGTAACTTGCGGCGGCAGAAGGCTGTAACTCTCAATCACTGAGCTGCACGTCATGCGTGACGACAGGAATCGTTTTGACATTAAAAATTAGGTGGCGTGTTGTCCGCACCTTGCAGCGACGGCCAGAGCATGTTGAACTGCAAGCTGCAGTGATTCAACAAAACAGACGTCTCAGTGAACAATGAATATAGCAGTAAAGTGCTCATGTTATTGTTTACTAAGACGTCCATTTTGGCGGGCGGGCGGGTGGACGGACGGGCAGAAAAAAGGTTCACTTAAACAAACAAAGTATAGTGCGTCTGTTGTAAACGTTTCATGGGCAAATGGCTTGCACATGAGCATAAAGTTGTCTTGGCATCTGGAAGTTCGCCCCGCAAGTACACTAATGTTCAGCGCCGTGAACAACTCCGCGCAGTCAATGCAGTAGCGTGCGATTTGGCAGAAGGAAATACAAATATCTTTCAATCGTTCGACCATGCAGCGAAATCAGACTCAAGTCCACAAGTAGATTATTTCGAGCCGCAAAAGGGACGGCAGCGAATGTTCGTATCATACAAGGTTCGTTTAAACTTACGTTGAACATTAGCAATTAAATTGCCGCGTGACACCACGACATAGTTCTATACCACCGACGAGAATACAAGCCACGACCTAACAAGTGCACTACAGAACCTTAAAGGCATTCATAATTACGAAATATTTTCGTAAGCCACGATATGACGCCCAGGTTGCGTTGTCCCTGGTTAACAATGCGCGAAAATGCAGAAGAAAATCTAATCTAGAATCATCAACAAAAAATCGCGCACGTGAAGCATCTCGCCTTATTTGTTCATCAAAGAGTTCCCTCTCCGAGAATTAACCTGAAAACTGTCACAAAGGGCTGTCCAAGCAATAACAATGAACATGAAGCATTCGAATCGCAGGTGAATAAAATAAACGTTTATTGTTTCGCATATGAAACTAAAGATTACCGAGAAACTCTACAGAAATATTTCGTGAGCCGGACTAGGAAACCGAATACCATCTAGCTTCGCCAATACTCGAAACTCTACCGAAAATACATGGGAGCGGCGACGAACTCGACAGTGGCGCCTCTAGCGGACTCGGAGTCTACGGAAACTGACGACGCAATGGAAAAGTATAGGCCCCGCAACGTTCTTGAGCTTTGCGAGCCCCGTTTCGTCACCCCAACAGCCGAAACAATTTATTACTGTCAGTCCCCTTGCAAAGCGAGATACTCTGATCGCGCCTGCAATGACAATGAGATAACAACGGGCGCAGAAACAAAGATACAGCACTTTATTTAGCGGTCTCAAACCCCACTCAGGGGATCACACGCGTTGGAAGCGCATCTAACAAGCGGAAAAAGGGGGTTTAGCTACTCGAAGTAAGTCGTAAGAGGTTAGTGTTGATCCGTTACAGACTGCGTTGTCACAAAATCTTACCTGAATAGGTGATCATTATAACGTGAACAAACAACATGTTAGGATTACCTGAGCAAGCGCACCAGCCGCTGCAGCATAACAAAGACACAATGTAACTGGAAAAATGACCGTTCAAACACTTTCCGAACTTTGCAGGAAAGATGGGGTCCTCATCCCAAACGAAAATAAGAAGAAATGGAGAACAGTCGCAAAGAGCAGCGAACAAAACGATGTATTTTGCAGACGATGCAGAGACACAAATCGCCCAGGAACGAAACTCTTTCAGCGTCGACGATCGTTGCGCAGGTGGTGGTGGCCGTAGGTGTTAAATCAACAACAGACAAAGCGGAAGCTACAAGATGAAATCAATCGAAAAAGAAAAGAAATTAACTTTTTGTTTTTTTACAGTGGAGTTTTTAGGGGCTAGTTTCCCCAGTATCCTGTCCGGTACCAAACAAATGTCGACACAAACGTAAACAGAACTCTGGACAGCTACCGCCATCTATGAGCGACGACGGCAATTTCGACAAGCAATCTGGTTGCAGCAGTCGCTCATAGATGACGGCAACCTTTCCAGCCTTTCAGTCAAGGTGCGCGATAAACCGGTCGTCGCCATCGCGTACGTCCCCCCCCCCCGCGACGCCCGAGAGAGACATTGAAGCCTTCATAATGGACATCTTCGGCTGGGTCATGCTCGGCGACGACACGTCTGCCGTAGTGACGAATGACTTTAGCGTTAACATTGCACGCCAGGAGGGAAAGTGGTTCACTTCATTTATGCTCAAGCGCTGCGGGCTTGTGTGTGTTAAAGGCCGACCAACCAACAAGCAGAGAGAAGGAAACCTTCCCTCAATTCCTCCGTTCCATTTGAGAAAGAGGGAGACCCTCCTCCTCTCTACCGGGAGCAGTTCAGAGATCCGCTCCTGTGTGGAGAGGGGGGGGGGTGGGCGAGTGGCAATGGAAAGAAGGAAATTGGGAACCGGTTTTTCCCTGGTAGAAGACGATTCTGTAGGTCGGACTTTAAGCGTGTGTTAACGAACCTACGGTGCCCACGACCAGGCATCGGACGTATATCGACATCGTCTTCATGATGAACGTGCCTGCCGTCAGCGTACATACACCCTATGGCGGTGAACTACAGCGATCACAATGGTCATGGGCACTCTGGTTACGAAATAAATAACCTCAGATCGTTATATATATGCCTGGTTTTTTAATCGCGTAAGTAACTCGTTACCTAATCACGTCTTAATCCTTACATTCATAGATACTTCATTCACCCCATAGTAGAGCTTTGCTGGTCTTCCTTCTTCGCCAGTGTGGAAAGGCTGAGAGTTTTTCACCTGCTTGTTACACTTTTGTTTATTTGCTTTCGGGGCGTTGCTAGGAACTAAAAACAAAACAGGGGAAAGAAATAACGTAGTTCAGCTCACACTGCCCGGTAAATAAGAGTCGCACGCTGAAATATGGTACGTGCGTGCAAGCAGCGTGTAACCGTTTAGACCGCAGCTCTTAGGCGCCATTTCCGGGCTTTGGCACGTCGGCGTCGCTGACGGCGTCGGCGTAACCGCGCTAAATTTAGGGAAAAAATGGACATCACGTGGCCTCAAAACCAATTCAATTCTCCGCCAAATTTAGCGGGGAAAATGACGTCACATGACAGTGTTACGTCACCTTGAACACTTTCAGTTTCTTTCCTAGATGTAGCGGGAAAGTTGACGTCACGTGACCCCAACAGCAATTCAATTCCTCACTAAATTTAACAGAAAAATTGACGTCACGTGCGGAGGAGGAGAGGGAAGGTACGGAGGAGGAGGATGAAAAAGGAGGACGATAAGAGAGAAGGAGATTGAGGAGAGGGAGGAGGAAAAATGAAAGACGTTTACAGCTCCCTGTAAAGCCGAATTAAAGCGCAGCTCTTGAAGAGGATGAGGGGAGGGTACGGAGAGGAAGGTATGCCCCTCCTCCTCATCCGTACGCTCTCCTCCTCCCTCCTCATCTGCTCCTCTCGTGCTGCTCGACTCCTCCCCTCTTCCTCCTCCTCTCCTCCTCCTCCTCCTCCTCCCTCCTGCCTCTTCCTCATTCTCCTCCCCTCCTCCCTCCTCCTTCTGCCTCCCGCGCGGTACATTATGGGAAACGTCCCATAATGCAAAGCGTTCCGCATTATGGGACGTTTCCCATAGTGCACCACGCGGTTACGCCGACGCCGATGGCGACGCCGACGCCACTCAAGCTGGAAACGGGCGCCTACGAGCTGCGCTCTAAAAGGGGGATGATAAGGGAGGAGCATAAGTAGAAAAGGAGGAGCGGAGAGTAGGGGAGAGGGGAAGAGAAGAAGAATAGGAGGAAAGGAGCAGGGGGACAGGAGAGAGGGAAAGGAGGGGAGGACGAGGAGCAGGGGAGGAGGAGGAGGACGGGAGGAGCGGGGGAAGATGAGAGGTTTGGAGGAGGACGAGGGACATACCCTCCTCTCCTCCTCCTCAAGAGCTGCGATATAATTTCGCGTTACCGAGATTTGTAAACGTGCATTAAGATGGCAATTCGGGCCAATTGGTTCATGATCGAAGATATGCGCCGAAAAAAACACAAGGACGAGAAGAGACGTAAACACTGGCGCCAGTGTTTACGTCTCTTCGCGTCCGTGTGTTTTTTTCGGGGTCTATCTTCGATTTGCAAACGTCTTTATTTTTGAAGCGCAGCTCTTAGGCGCCCGTTTCCGGCTTGAGTGGCGTCGGCGTAACCGCGCGGTGCATTATGGGAAATGCCCCATAATCCAGCTGGCGGGTCTCATTGTGACCCGCGCGTTGCATTATGGGACGTTTCCCGTAATGACGTCACACGTGACGTAACGAGTGACGTCACGAGGGTCGTGCGCGTTGCATTATGGGAAACATCTTATGATGCAACGCGTGCGTCTAACTCCACACACGTGACGTAAACAGTGATGTCACGAGGGTCACGAGTGACGTCATGAGGGTCTCACGCGTTGCATTTCGGGATGTTTTCCATAATGACGTCACGAGCGACACGAGTGGTCACGAGGCTCCTGGCGTCGCATTATGCGACCTCCATAATGAAGTCGCTACGTGACGTTACGAGTATCCCGCGTGTTGCATTATGGGACGTTTTCCATAATTACGTCACACGTGGCGTCACGAGTGACTCGCGTAGGTCACGAGGGTCTTGCGCGTTGCATTATCGGAAAGGTCCCATGATGCAACGCTCGGGTCTCACTCGTGACCCGCGCGTTGGTTTATGGGATGTTTTCCATAATGACGTCACACGTGACGATAGGAGTGACCTCACGAGGGTCATGAGTGACATAACAAGGATCCTGCGCGTTGCAATATGGGAAAGGTCCCATGATGCAACGCGTGGGTCTCACTCGTTACCCGCGCGTTGCATTATGGGATGTTCCCGTAATGACGTCCCACATGACGTAACGAGTGACTTCACGAGGGTCGTCGCGTTGCATTATGGGAAACATCTTCATGATGCAACGTGTGCGTCTCACTCGACACACGTGACGTAAACAGTGATGTCACGAGGGTCACGAGTGACGTCATGAGAGTCTCACGCGTTGCATTTCGGAATGTTTTCCATAATGACGTCACGAGCGTCACGAGTGGTGACGAGGGTCCTCGCGTCGCTTTATGCGACCTCCCATAATGACGTCACACGTGACGTCACGAGTATCCCGCGTGTTGCATTATGGAACGTTTTCCATAATTACGTCACACGTGGCGTCACGAGTGACTCACGTGGGTCACGAGGTCTTGCGCGTTGCATTATCGGAAATGTCTCCATGATGCAACGCTCGGGTCTCACTCGTGACCAGCGCGTTGGATTATGGGATGTTTTCCATAATGATGTCACACGTGACGATAGGAGTGACGTGATGAGGGTCATGAGTGACGTAACAAGGATCCTGCGCGTTGCAATATGGGAAATGTCCCATGATGCAACGCGTGGGTTTCACTCGTTACCCGCGCGTTGCATTATGGGACGTTTCCCATAATGACGAAACAAGTGACGTCACGAGGTTCCCGCACGTTGCATTATGAGACGTTTCTCATAATGACGTCACACGTGACGTCAGGAGTAACGTCTCGAGGGTCAGGATAGGCGTCACGAGGGTCTCGCTCGTTGCATTATGGAAAACGTCCCATTATGATGACACGCGTGACGTCATGGTCACTCGTGAAGTTCACAATAAAGATGTGCTTCCTCCTCCGTACCCTCCCTCATCCTCCTTCTCATGAGCTGCGCTCTAGTTCGGCATTGCAGGGAATTGTAAACGTCTTTAATTTGTTGCTTTCCTATTTCCTTTCCCAGTGAATTTGGCAGGTGGTGCGTTTGCTCGCTTGAAGAAGCAGCTCGAAAGTACATTCAAGTACTTGTTGACTTACGTGTCCAGGCAATCTTTGCACACCGTGCCTTTGTTTTGAGTGTCGATCAGCGACCGCAAGTCCTCCTTCAGCTGAACTATTGTCTGGTGCAATGTATCCGTGAAATGTGTGTCGAAGGCACGGCAGATGTTACCGGCTAGGTGCCGAGCTAAGTCGGAAGGTGGTGTCATTTGTGCATGCTAATATTTATTGTTTCTCAAGAATGTCTTTCCAGGTGTGCCTTGTTTCTGATTGCCGCTTGACTTGGCAAGCATGATGATACATCTGAGTGGCTTTCCACCCGGCTACATGGGACTGGATGTTCAGTTGTGCACCTGATCTGTCGTCCTCGAAGTTCTCAGCTATCTCCGTGGATTTCTCACAATCGTCCGTTTAGGCGTCAGTGGCGATTTTGTAGCCAGACTTAGATAGCTCTTCCAGTTTAATTTGAATGCTGCAGTAACTTAATTACTCACGTGTGTTCTGTCTTCGGACAATGGATGATGGATATTCCACCAGATCGCAGAAACTTGTTTTCGCTGTTGTAGGCAGCAAATGGCATGCATTGTCTTTCCAAATGTGCGCTGGTGTATGCCGAAAGCTGCCGTTTGATCAACAAACGATTACCCATAGCAGATATGCCCACTTACACAAATAAAACCCAAATAGAAATTTATAACGAGCTTAGACTTTTTAATATGTTTAATAAATATCAAAAACCACATATGAAGACTTTGGATTAGTAAACTCAACCGAAGGCGAAAATAGTGGTTATCGCAGACGACAGTGGGATAATGCAGCAACAACAACAAAGTGGCTTACGGCCCTCAGAATTGCCGGGCATAGCGTAGCAGACGAAGGAGTAGTAGTAAGCGCCGAAGCGAAGGAAGAGAGTAAGAGCAAAGCCAAGCAAGTCAAAGCAAAATACGCGATGGTTCCAAAGTCAAGTAAAAGAAAGGAGAGAGAAAAAAGCAAAAATAAACAACCAACTAAAAGCAGGCTGAAGAGAGACCGCACCGGCGTAGCGTCACCTCATAAAAGGAAAGGAATTTGAAAAATGGAAGGAGTTGTAAGACGGTCAAACGAGTGCCGGCCCTTATCGTAGAAGACGCAGAAGACGTTAGTTGTCCCTGGGGTAATAATCGGAATTTGTGCACCCTATATAATGTGACCGAAATCACCATTATTTAAGGCCGCGACGCTCTCCTCTTTTTTCTTTTGCACGCGCCAGAAGTTTGCTTTTGTAACTCCACATTTATTGATTTCAGTAATACTGTCAGATTTGCATGTGCACAATCGACTTTTTTCAGAGCATACTTACATCGCAGTAAAGTACGTGGTTCGAAATTGTCTTTTGCTTCTTCATCAGGAAACGATCTTAACGGGATTAGCCAGCTCGCCTATTCGACAAAACGGTTATATAAGCAAGGCGTTCGTGAGAAATGGGAATTGCAACAACAAAACGAATTCATTGCTAACAACAGTAAAGTCGAAATGTAGATACTTTCTGAAATATTTGCACATTGCCCTTTTTCAAAAAACAGCGTGAAGGCACATTCTTGTTTCTTCTGGCTTACATAAGTTGTGACAGAGTATTTTCTTCAGGAGAGCCCCAAAATTGCCCCTTGGAATCTCTAACATCATTCCAACGCGAACAAAATGTCATTCACTCATGAAATGGTACCTATGTTTTAAAGGGGCCCTGCAATGGCTTTTTTACTAATTTTTAATTTGCACCAAACCTGAGCGCACTGAACGTAGTAAGTTAATGACACTTTTCTTTTCTCGAATTTCGATTTATTTTAAAAGTTATAGGCAATTTAAAATTACAAAAACAAGCAAAAAATAACCTCCTCCATGACGTCCTTGGTTCCTTGAGTGGCCGTGAACTAGACGAGGGGTGGTGAGCTGAGCGAGCGCTCACGGCTGCCGTACTCCGTGTCGACGGCCCGAGGGCGCGCCACTAAAGCGTGTTCCTGGATAGGCTGTATGTAGCGGGCAGCTAGAGCGGCTCTCATTGCATTTGCTGCACGATTAAACAGAAATTCGGCATGACACTTCATTGTCCATAAACGACAGCAAACACGGGGTAAAGATCAGTTCAGAATGGGAGCCACTTCGCGCTGCCATACCGCAAAACGGCCAAACCGCAAGACAAAGCTGCTCACCGAAGGCCTTGGGAACGCTCCAGAGCCGGCCGGGTCCTTCGGTCCCTACGGCCGCAGCGCCGCCGCGTACATCCGGGACCTTTCCGTGTCGGCGCCTGAGTCCCTACTCCTTTCTAGTAGGCGCCGCCTTTTCCACCGATTGGTGGCGGGTATGTCGACGGATCATTTCTTGTTTCCGTACTTTATAAACTGCATTTGTTTCTTTTCTGATCTCAAATACTGAACAAAAACTACTTTTATAAACAATTGAAACCGTTCGCGCCACTTATATTTTGTATTTCGACTAAAAAGAAGCGTTTAGCGGCTCTGACCAGTAGTAAGCCCAGGACATAAGACGTCACATTACGCGCGCTTTCGGTACCGCGGGTCGCCCCCGTCGGTGGAGGAGGTTTCCGCGTCGTCCGGTTAAAATATGACGCACTGATATTTAGTGACTCTCTCCGTGCCCGCTGGCTTGCCCGAACCCCAGAGACGTGGAAACCGCAAAAAAGGTAGACGCTTAATAATGATTGCAGGGCCCCTTTAACATTCGAAGTAGCGAATACCCGTGTCGATTTTTTTCAACTGATCACCCCGCACTGAGATATGCAAAACGAATGCGTTGTCGAGAATTCGTCTGCTAGAGAAGACTCCGAGGTTGCCAGGGTCGCTGCGATCACTTTTCGCCTAAGGTCCCTATATACTTAAACGTAGAGCGAACCATTGTACGAAATGGGAAAAAGAAATTTATCATTCCCTATGCCATTTCCACCTTAAAACTTATCTTTTCCCTGGCATCAATTTGATCGGGCGTGATATGTGACCGTTGCCCTCCCATGATCCCGCGCGATTCGGTGTTCTGCTAGAAGCCAACGCCATCATTGGGCGAGGCGTAGAGGCGGCTGCATTGCTTACGACCAGGACGTAGGTTTTTTTATTTTATTTTTACCACGATTTCGGCGGCGACGCGATGCCATAATGCTAAGCTGTGGATTGTACAAACAGCATTGCAAAAGGGAAGAGGATTTTTGCCGTCAGGACGGGAAAAGGGAAACTGCAGCGACGAAGACAATGGCTCAACCGGATCGGTCGGAAAATTTTCCGACTGCCTCAGAGGGAGACTTTGCGAGGTAAGTCAATGTAAAACTCTGAATCGCATCCCCTGCCTCTTTAATATCGCCAATGAAGATCGCCTAACACGTGCACGAGACGAGACAAAACACGGAACTAAATTACCGGCATGAACAACTTTGACGCGTCTTTTCGCCCGCATTTGATCAGACAAACCGACTCGCTCGCTCTTAGCTCGCTTGCATTGAGTCGACCGAGTGGAGAACGATGCGTGAGAGACTGGGGTGCCACTAAAATAAAGAGGGTTGTAGTGTTACCGCGAGCACTTTGCGTCAGTGAAAGGAGAGTCACCAACGATCGAGTAGCTCGCGCTTTTGTTTGTGCGACATGTTTCCGCGATCGGTGCTTCACAAATGGCAACTAAAAATATGCGATGATTCAATTATTTTTAGGATCACTTCCCGAACGATCAGTTTCAGCTAGTTATCGTGGAAAAGACTGGCTTCAAGAAACTCAAGCCATATGCATCTTCTTTTATTTTTTTTTCACACAAACCTCTTTCAAAGGAAAAAAAAACACTTCTCTTTTTCCCGCTTTCCTCTAAAAAAATATAGGGCAAAAAAAAAAACTCTAAAGGTAAGTCATATCTCTTATTTATTATATGCTGTTAATTGTGCTGCGTTTATTTTATGAAAGCTTGGAGCATAGGCTTTAAAGCATAGTATACATGGCTGGGTTTGCTGTCAATAAGACATACTTTCAATTTTTTTCTACAAATCATCCTAGTTATGTGGCCTGGTTTTACTTTAATTCATCAAAGTTTTCAGCTCAACACGTCATGCACCGCTGTTTTTGTATTCATTTGTGTGATCGATAAAAAGGTTGATTCGGATCGTCAGTTACAGCACAACAATATAATCTGTGACGACATCCTGGCCAATAGGGTTGTTTTGCTGTGCTTGGGACTTTTTTTTATGGTGAAAAATGTGCAGTAGCTATTTTGTTATGGATGTCTTAGTAGTTGAACAGGAGAATTTCTTGAAAAGGTGACTTGTCTAGATGGTGTTAAATGCTCAATTTTGCCTTGGAACAATACATATTTTCTTGTTTTCTTCCCTTTATGGTATTTGTGTACTGTGATTAATAAAACATTATTTATTAATAGAAAGTATTGTTCTTGACTTTTGAAGGTTTTGCTGAAGGATCTCTCTGTCCTCATTTGTAACTCTCGCAGTAAAATACGCCCGCAGGTGTGCGACAAAGCTTATACGCTTTGCAAGTGAACTCAAGGGCGTACGTTCCCTATAGAAAAATCAACCAGCACGGGTCTGGTGTGTTTCTGGTGTTTACACCAGAGCGGAAATTCAGACACGGTTCTTAACGTGTTCTGGTGTCTTGGTGTGTTCTAGTGTCTTAGCGTGTTCTAGTGTCTTGGTGTGTTCTAGTGTATTGGTGTGTTCTGATGTCTTGGCGTGTTCTGATGTCTTGACGTGACCCTGTCAAGTGTGTTCTGATGTGACCCGGCCGATCTAGGGGTGACCTGGTCATGCATGCACGGTATAATTTGGATGCAGAAAGGACTGCTGATGACAACAGCTAGCATATTTTGCAAAAAGAACACAAATTTTTCAAAAGGTGTAGGTGTTCATTCTGCCATGAAACAAAATTACAAAGACAAAAAGGATGAAACTTACTATTTTATTTTTCCCGACACGCACCACTCGCGCACATTCCCTTGCACACAGGGCTGTCCATGGCTCTTTTCTTCCATGCCGTTTTCGCCAGCACATCTGGATGGCTAAGATGATGGCTTGGGCAAGTTGGTATTGCATGATAAAACCTACAGTGCATAAAAAAATACACGAGCAGTTATTCATAAAAAAAACCTTAAAATAATCAAATCACAACTACAACAGTAAACAAGGAAGTTCTGTCGTGTCCAGCCTGATAATCAGTCAATTTATCACTCGGCCCACCCTCCCGCGTTCAATCTGCTTCCCCCTACCTGTGGGCAACATAATACAGTCAAACCCGACTATATCGAACTCTCAAAAAACCGTCTACCACTTCGATATAGCAGGCAATTCTCTATAAAAGTTTTAATGAATTTGACAACGAACAGGCACGCTACATTTAGAAAAGTAGTTTACTCTCGAAGGGGCATCTGTACGTCATGAGAGACGCTCACCGCAGCTATCTAGTGGCCGCTTCTTCGTTTACCGGCTCACCCTCTCCCCCGCAAAAGAGATTTTTTTCTTCTTCTGGGCGGTCGACGCGGCCACCCAAAAGAAAAAGCCAGCTTTCTCTGCAAGCTGGCTTTCCCCAATGATGATTGCTGCGATGGGGGAAAGCCAGCTTGCAGAGCTAAACAGCGCTCTTGGCAGATGGATCTATGGGTTGACGCTGCAATTTTCGTTCAATGTAATTGCATTTTTCGCTATGCATTTTTATTGCAGCTACCAGTCCATTTACACATAGTTTGAATTAACCAGGCTCTATATTATCGGGTTTGACTGTAGATCGAACATCGTGGCCTCGCTCCCAATGTGCAAAGAAAGCGCTGCACCCCACGCGGCATTTCTTCTGGTCTGCCCGCATTCATTTTGTCTGACCTCATAGTGCCTCTGACTGTACATGTGTGCTGCACAAGGTAAAATCAACAATAGGTTCATAAAAATATCTCAAATCGTAGTAAATTATAACTCGCACTATACTTAAAGCTGTTAGAACTTCAGATTGGGCGAGTTGGTAATTCATGTTTGTCGACGTTTAGCACACTCAAAAAACTGTCACTCAAGCATTCACACACCCAAGGAACACAACTCTCACACAGCGCTCACTAACAACTTTGTATTGCGTGTTTAACTTCGGCTTCTACTTCTACTTCAATTTGAGACGATTTTCAAATAGAAAAGACGAAATATAAGAGTAAAAAAATTCCCTTCTAATGCTTCGGCTATTTTGCGGCTAAAAATTAATCTCATTTTGTGATAATGTTATCGACGGCGTACTAACACATTTGTCCTCTAGTCGTATGATGTTCTCGGCTTCGATGATTTCCCTTGTTAATTGGTTTACACTTTTGCCCAACACGGTGCTGTTGTTGAAATGTGCGACACACCCACAATCCCGACAGTGTATCCCTAAGTGGCCAGAGTTGGCTTTTACGACGTTGTTGTGTTCTCGAAGGCGGTCATTTAGACATCGCCCAGTTTGTCCAATGTATTGTCTTCCGCAGGAAAGAGGGAATGAATAGACAACCCCCTCAACGCAAGGCACAAAGATGGTTCTATGCTTCTTGGAGCAGCAGATTGCAGGATTTGAGGGTGTGGTGACGTTTCTGCACAGGCTGGACAGTTTAATGGGTGCTGAAAACACGATATCAACATTGAATCTGTTCGCTAATTTCTTAAGGCCGTGGGAAAAATTGTGGATGTAAGGGACGATGACTGGTCTTCTTGTCCTGTCGCTGTGTGTTTGCTTGACGCAGCTCCCTTGCTTCATTTCTTTAAGGATAGTTTCGACCACTGACACCAATAAGAAAACAGGGTACCCTGCGGACTTCAGTCTTGCAATTTGCCCGTCGAAACTCTTTTGTATGAAATGTGAGCACGATTTTGTGATTGAGCTCTTAAGGCATGACCGCACTATGCCTCTTTTGACGAGTTTTGAGTGCGCGGAGTTGAAAGGGAGGAGTGGTTTTTTACCCCTGGGTTCATAGAACCACCAGACGTGGTGGGGTAGCTCCACCAGTTGGAGATCCAAGAATCTTAAGGATCCTTCAACCGGCAACTCGTGGGTGATTTCTAGGGGACTCATGCAATCTTTAAATGCCGAGAGGACGTTGTCCACCAAGCTTGAACAATTGTTTTCATCGGTGGCTAAAAAATTAAAAAATCGTCCACGTGTTTAAGCACTCACACTACTTTTTTGGCATCTAACCTCTGTTGTAGAATCCTATCGAGGTGTGCAAGATATAGGACGCTAAGTACAAGTGCAATGCACAAACCTATGCACACTCCTCTCTTTTGTAAGGAAGTGTGTCCACCCCAGGCAGCAAAGGTGGATTTAAGATAGAGAGTAAGCAATTCCAAAATCTTATTTTGGGGCATGCCTGAGGCATTCTGAAATGCAATAGCACCAAAGGTGTGGATGCTGTATTTTGGGGCATGCCTAAGTATGCCCCAAAATACAGCAATACAGGAAAGGCGGTTGTCTATTCACTCCCCTTTCCTGCGGAAGACAATACGTTGGACAAACTGGGCGACGTCTAAATGACCGCCTTCGAGAACACAACAACATTGTAAAGGCCAACTCTGGCCACTTAGGGATACACTGTCGGGATTGTGGGTGTGTCGCACATTTCAACAACAGCACAGTCTTGGGCAAAAGTGTGAACCAATTAACAAGGGAAATCATCGAAGCCGAGAACATCATACGACTAGAGGACAAATGTGTTAGTACGCCGTCGATAACATTATCACAAAATGACATTAATTTTTTAGCCACAAAATAGCATAAGCATTAGACGGGAATTTTTCGACTCTTATATTTCGTCTTTTTCTATTTGCAAATCGTCTCAAATTGAAGTAGAAGTAGAAGCCTCAGTTAAACACGCAATACAAAGTTGTTAGTGAGCGCTGTGTGAGAGTTGTGTTCCTTGGGTGTGTGGATGCTTGAGTGACAGTTTTTTGAGTGCGCTAAACGTAGACAATCACACTATACACACATTATTTGCAGAGCTAAGCACAGCACAGCCACGACAGATTCTGTGCCCTTCCAGGTTGATCAGAAATACCCACCTGTCAGAGCGTCAATTTTTTCGTGTGTTAGGGGCTTCTTTCCCACCACACCCTCCTAGAGGAGACGCCTGCAGGCTTGCCCTGACACACTCCTGTCGAAGAGCTCTGCAGGCTCCCATAGTGATCGGCTGACCATTCTGAGAAAGCGGCCAGGGGTGGCAGCCTTTTCCACGGCGTGTGGAAAATGCTGCCTCTCGCATTTTGATGCCAGGTCCAAGATGAATCTGCAGTGAGTAACATTGTCAAGCAAATGCACAAAAAGTGGAGAAATACAGGCAACACAAATGGGCTCTCCACTTTCGTCTGCAATCATGTTCCTGCTTTGTTTCACTGAAATGCTGAATTGTACATATATATAAATAAAAAAATGAAATAAAGTAAAGGGGCACTCTCTAGTATTCCAGGATGGCCTATTTATGTTCCGAACTCAACTTATGTGCTCTAAGCATCCCAAAAGTCCAAAACTTACAATCATGTGTGGCTTATTTCACTATTAAAAAAATGGGATCAAAGATAGCGAATGTGGTTGAACTGAATCAAGGCGAATAGGGTGCAACGGCGAAAGACACTCGTCAGTCAATTGCAAGCGAGGGCTTCCCGTGCAGACGAGCAGGACTAGTCGGCTGCTTGTCCGGACGTAAAGCCATCGCTTGGGACTGTCTGGTGAGCCCCATTCGTTGTTCGCGTACATTCGGCCGGGTTCAGTGGCGCCATTTGTACGTCTGAGATTCACTATTTTTTATCACATTTTTATTAGTGAAATAAGCGGCACATGATTGTAACCTAAACTTTTGGGATGCTTAGAGCACACAATGTGTTACGGCCATAAATAGGCCATCTTAGAAAGCTCCCGAGCGCCCCTTTAAGAGAAATAATTTCAGCTTTGGAATATGCATTAAGAAGGAGGTCCATTACTGCTGTACAGATCAAATACTAATAATGATGTAAAAAATTGTTTCATGAAAGCTTTTCACATATATGATATTTTAGGTACCCTTTAATGAACCATTTGACAATTTTTAAATTCAACATTGCAAAGTACGAAAGAAGTATACTGCTGTGCACTCCTTATTTTGTACAAATATGTGCAGTCTCGGGCAGCCGAGCGATGTGAAACAAAAAACACCTTTGGCTCCACTCCATGACAAGACATGAAAAAGAAAACACGAATGAGTGTGCCATCACCATAACTCACTACCTTCCCTTTCTGTGTTCAGAAATAGGCATCAATATGTCTCACCTCTGTCTTCATTACTAGTCTATACTAGCGAAGCGGGCTAGCTTACTAACCCCTAGATAGGTATTATTGGCACTGCTAAACTGTAATTTGTGGGACACGGCTATCAGATAGCACTGATGTCACTCTCATCCGCATGTACACTTTTCGAAGATAGTTCACCTTCTAGTCTAATGGCAGGACGTGAACAATCTTCTTTTATTTCAATTTTTTTATTTTTAGTAGGAAAATAGGAATCGAACGAGCATAATTTTGGGATATTTATAATGCTTAGAGCCCGTCGAACGAGTTATCACCAAGAACAGACAATCTCAGAAACGTCTTTAGTGCACCTCTAAGTCAGTACCTGTGTTTGCCTCTGTGATTCCTGCCTATTTGTGTCCTCGTATTTTCGTCCGTTAGTCTGTGCTCCTGAATAAGTCAATCAAGTGAAAACAAACGACAAAATGCCTTGTAGGTCCAGGTATGACCTCACCATCCGGAGAGCAAGCAGAGGTGCCAAGATGAGGCCACGGCCTCACCAGGTGGAGCAGCCACAGCACACTAGGAGACAGAGTCAAGTTACTGAAAAATGTCTGTGTTACAGCTCAAGAAAACGTGCAGTATGATTTAGCACGATAAAAATACCGTGCATATAGTTCTAAGTACTGCATTTTCCGACGTAATATAAGTGAAGTCAAGTTTTCACAATGCTAAATTCAACATGCAGAGTACGAAAAAGTGCTACTGCTAGTGCAGTGCTAGTTATACAGAATATTGCAGTCTCACGAGCCGACGCGACGTCGAAGCCGAGAAACGTCTTTGGCTTCACTGCATGACAAGACATGAACAGAGAACATGCGAATGAGTGTGCCAGCAACGCTTAAATCATCTTCCTGCCCTTTCTGCTAGTTCGAGAAATAGGCATCAATTTGTCTTCGACTCTCTGTCTGATAACGCAAATTACTGAGTCTGATTACTGAGCGAAGCGTGGTATATCCGCTGACGTAACCCCTAGATAGGTATTATATGACATATGCTATAACTGTAATTTGTGGGACACGGCTATCAGATAGCACTGATGTCACTCTCATCCGCATGTACACATTTTCGAAGATATCACCTTCTAGTCTAACTGGCAGGACATGAACAATCTTCATTTATTTCAATTTTTTTGAATTTTTAGTAGGAAAATAGGAATCCGAACGAGCATCGAATTTTGGGATATTTAGAATGCTTAGAGCCCGTCGAACGAGTTATCACCAAGAACAGACAATCTCAGAAACGTCTTTAGTGCACCTGTAAGTCAGTACCTGTGTTTGCCTCTTTGTGTGCCTGCCTGTTTGTGTCCTTGTTTTTTCTTCCGTTAGTCTGTTCTCCTGAATAAGTCAATGAAGTGAAAACAAAAGACAAAATGCCTTGTAGGCCCAGGTATGTACCTCACCATCCCGGAGAGCAAACAGAGGTGGCCAAGAGGAGGCCACGGCCTCACCAGGTGGAGCAGCCACAGCAGCACCTAGGAGAGCAAATCGAAGGTTAGAGAGACGAGTAACATCAAGGTCTTGATTTGCTTATACGCTTAGGACATACGGTAGCTTTAATAAAGATAAAGATAGCCACAGAACATATCCAAAATGACATGCAATGCAGTATAAATAAAGCACAATATTCTTTCACAACGTCAATCTAGCCCTATGCTAAAAAGCTATGTTAGTCAAAACATTCAACCCCATTTCTTTTTTGTAGTAATAGCAGAAAGCATGCATATGCCCAAACAAAATGTATGCTACAGTTGCTAATAGGGCGAGATTTCAGCAATGCATGCCCTGAAAATGTTTCGCAATTTCACTCCACCAGCAAATCGCTCTCACTTGTTTTAGGATTTTCAGATCATCAGCCAATCGCTTTAACTTGATTTATGATGACTCAAACTTGTGGAGGTAATGTCAGCTCTTCCTTGCGGTACTTTTAGTGAGGTGACACAAGGGCTGTGGTCACTACCATTAAAGTGGTATTGTTGCTTATGATGTTGCCACAGCCAGGCTGCTTTATGCACTAAATAAATGAAGACTAATTTTTGAAATCACACCTTTAAGATATTATTTATTCACGTGCAATACTGCCAACCTTACCAACTCGTGTCGTTGCAACTACTCGCATGTCAAGTAAGCAATGACTGTCTCGTGCTATGCTGCATAAAGAAGTCATGAAATGAAGTCGCCCTGCAAGTACATAATTAGATTCGGGCCCACCAGCACTGTCACTCTGTCAGTAAATTAATTTCTGCTTTTATACAGATCAAAACACATTAACTTTTGCAACATACAGTCAGAGGCGCCTTGGGCAACGACACTGTGTGTGTGTGTGTGTGCGAGGGGGGGGGGCAGGCAAACACAGCAGAATCTCGATAATACGAATCTCTCCACTCCACTCCACCCCCTCCCCTCATTGAAAGGTACCCAAACATTAACCGGCAATGCAGTTTGGCACGACAAGTTGCGTCATCTAGCGGCTGCCAAATAAAACACTGGATGGGCCAGGACAGCGAGGATCGCGGGGATTGCGGGTGGGTGCATTTAAGAAACCACGTGTGAATCTGGCAATTCGGATCGGCGTGAGCCTTTTTGGGAACTGTTTTTCTTAAAAGTAAGTCCCGGCTTCATGTCTCTACGACCTCACCGGGCTCCTGTGACATCTCGCCTACTCCTAGAGTTCCCCCCAAAAATAAACGTCACTACTGCTGCGTGAAAGACTGCCACAGTCACGAAGGTGATTCAAGCGTCAAAGTATACCGATTCCCTTCGAGATCTTGGGAAGCGACACGGCTACAGAAGTGGATTACTGCAGTGCGACGCATCAAGTAAGTGAATTCTACAGTAATTGTTGAAGTGAACGAAAATAGATGTGCAGGCTTAGAAAGCGGTCCGACGAACTCGTTTTGCAGACTACTCGGCAAAATAACAAATTTATACAAGTTGTTTTACGAGTCACTTAGACAGCCACACAGGCAAATATGGTAGAAACAACCAGGCCGATTGTTGCTTTGCTGTGCCGTCGAGAATCAGGCGATCAGGCCTTCAAGAAGCGAGAGGCCCATTGGCCCGTTGCGGCACTCGTAATTGTACGTGGGCATAGCCGTTCGGCACACACGCAATCACAACCAAAACCTTTTAAACCTGTGAGTTCTCAAATAGTGGATTTTCGTAGCACATTTGTTTGTTTCGGCAACCAAATTTAATGCTGAGTCTGGTAACAAATGTGACGGCATGCAGAAAACAGGATGCACAAGTTTTTCTTTAGAAAAAAAATCATGCGAAGCATAAATATCCTTCTCTCACGCACATTTTGTTGCCTGTCACCTTTTTACACCAGGCTTGCATATCACATTACAGCCACTGCAACGTGCGTACTGTTCTCTAGCATGCAGAGTTTGGTTCCAATTACCCACCTTTTATTCTAGCCGGGGGCGAGCGCGAGGAAACAGGAAAAGCGTGCTGCACCAGGCTGGGGCCGGGCAGGAACGATGCAGCCGTTCTGGTTGGTCTGGCACATGGCGATCCCCGGAGCGTTCCACCAGCGAGGTTCGGATCACGAACGGCGGAAACGGCAAGCCCTGGCCATACCGGCCTAGGCCATGACAATCCCGGACTGGTTCCGCAGCGAGACTCGGGCTGTGATAGCCCGGAACAGCTAGCCTACGCAGCGCTGGCGTGGGAAGGACGATCCGCAGGCCTGGACACGGACGCCGACTGCGAGCTCTGAACGACGGGCGACAACCAGGGTCGGCGGGTCCGGAGTGCCAGCTCTCGAAGACGGAAAACTGGGAAGTACAGTAAACCGATTAGTTGTCTTCTCGTTGTGTTGTGTCACTCCCTGGGAGACGAGCGAAACACATACCGATCGGGCGGCGATTAATATAGAGCGATCCCACAAGTGGTGAAGACAACTCAAAGAGGTGTCCAAATGACAACTCAATATGCTTGCCCGCTGGCTATGCTGGGTAACAAAAACTTTCGAACCGATAGCCGCCAGAAATTTTTCTTCTGAAAATCAATACATTCAGGCTCGTATCGCTCACTGAAGATCAAGCTACAAACGTCTCAGCAGATCTAATATTACGAAATTCCCGATTTCCAATGCAGCAAACACAAAAAGAAACAAAGAAATATCCTTACCTTCTTCGTGGCTTGCTTCCATGACCGTTTCTTCATCCGGGTACCGAATGCCCAGTGTACACACGCCGTCGACGATCCCCACCACTTCTAGCGACACAAAAGTTTTCCATTCGTTTTTATTATATTTTTTATCTCTTTAAGGCACAGTGTATCTTCCAGAATACATTCAATATAATAATAGTGTTTTGTAACCCAAAGCAATACTCAGACGAAATGTCTAACGTATCTTAGCAGATACATTTGTTGGTTTCGGTTTCGTGGGCTCGAATTTTCGCCGCCAGGGGTCTTCCAGATACTCCGTCGGCTCCGATGTGCATGGCGGCGCCCAGGACGCGTATTGTCCGCGTCGTGCTACGCATTTCGACCTGCTGTTACAAAGGTAAGCTGTACTTTGCTCTGAAATATGTTAATTTTGCATTTTTAGAAGTTCTGGATTCCATAGCGCAGACGTATTTTATCCTGAAACGTATGAAAGTCGGGCAAAAAGTACATAGTAGATATGCGTATCGTGTAAAGGCTGTTTCACATGCTGTGATTCTCGCCCGAAATCGGTGCGATTTCCATTAAATGTGCGATTAAAATCGCAGTCGCACTGCCGCTGCGGCTCTGCGATTGTTTTCCACCAAGTTGGTATTTTGCCGAAGAGTCGGTGCGATCGCTTTCTCGTCATCCAGCCGCTCATTAGCCAGCTATCATCCGCGAAAATAAATGTAGACACATAAAAGCTTCTGGTTTAATGCTTAGTTACGAAGTGTCTAGTGTTACGTCCGACGTAACCCAAGTTACGTCCAAATCTCCGCCTTCCCTAGGTTCACGGGGGAGAGAGAAGGGCAGGGGGGGGGAGGGTTAGGTATACGCGTTTCAGTGCTCCGTCCGAACGTAACGCTAGCCACAGAGGCTTAATTATTAGAAATTTCTAGTTACATATTGCATTCCTAAAACATTTGTGCTTATTAAGACTTTTTTGTTTTATTTTAGACAAAGTCAAACGCGTCGCGTCCGTGTCCGAACAGCCGGCCGTTCCGACAGAAATCGCGCGGTTGTTGGAGCTTGTGAAACCAAACATTGCGATCGCACTCGCTGCGTCGGCTGTACCTGTCGCACCGATTTTTGTTCGCACAGTCCTGCAAGTTAAACACCTCGATTTATTCGTCCGTTTCAGACACCAGATGGCGCGCGGTGCGCGACGTGGTTGGACGCGTGAATTCTAGATGGCGCCAGTATCGAAGCGTGAAAAGGCCCGCGTTGGCCGCTGCGTGAAATAGATCCGCGAAATGTGTCGTGTGACGCTGTTCTCCGGCGGAGGAAGTTTCTCCCTCCCTCCTCGCGCGCGCTTGGTATGTCTCTTGTCAGTCAGCTCAGTGTGGCCGAGTCCGGCCTCTGCGCTGTGTGATGCAGTGCGTGGCGCTCGTTTCTGTTCGGAGGTGGGAATAAAAATGTCGGTTCCCTTGTTTACGACGCTCGTTTTTATAACTTGGGTTTTTATTTCAAGTGACGTACAGTACCGCCTTTTCGAAATCGTATACTTTGCGGTGAGCGATTGAGGGTCATGTTAGCATTCTATTTTGGTCAGCACTACACGTTGAATGAAGACCTTGGGCGGCGACATAAACATGTGTTGCTCCCCAAATTGTGTCCAAGCTGCGCAGTGACAAATGGAAATGATATTGAAGGCGTGCGACCGTCGGTTGGTAATTGCGTCCGTTAGATTCACCTATTCAGTCTAACCATTTTTGCCAATGTCTTATCTGTTTCGACAAATGACATGGTCGAGTCTATTGATAACCATAGGTAGACTGCACCTACGGAGTGTGCGGGCTTCAGATAAATTTGCTTCGTTTGTGTGAATTAATAACTGTTTTCTCTTTTCCGTACTCGGTGATATGCAAAAATCGCTGAGATGTTATGGTAGCGTTGTGTGGCGGCGTTTTGCACGCTGACTCGGTATTGCATTCTCTGTGCACAGTACGTGTTCAAATGGATTGTGTCCAATTGTATTTCCGATCGATATGATAGATTTACTTTGCTACAATGTTAATTATATTTTCCCGATTTAAACTGGTCCGTCCCTGGTCTGAGCCTAAGTTCAAAATCGAGAGTGCAGACGGACTTGGCGCCGTAACAGCCGTAATGCACAGAAAGAAATTAGTACAATGAAAGAAAAACAAAAGGATACGAGGCGGCTCGGTGTTATAGAAGTTATGAGTGTACAAACGATGCCATCGTACGTTTTCTTTTTCTTTCTTTTTTTAACGTTCTGCATCGTTGTGAAACGCTCAAGGTACCAGCTAAGACAACGAGCTGGCGTGAAATTTCATCGAGCGGAAAACGAGCGTCA
>JAZHYW010008655.1:0-10653 GCA_037355805.1 Ixodes ricinus | reverse complement strand
TACAACGTTGACGATGAGTCACGCCCCGAGTCATTCGGTCTATGGTTAAACTTGCCTAAACGGAGAAATAACAGCCCTAAAGCCCTAACTACATGAAGCGTTTTTCCCGCGCTTGCAACGGAGTCGGAGTCTCCCATCGTCGGGGAGCGTCAATCAGGGCCATTCGCAACGATGCACTGATTGCAATTTTGATTAAAAAAAGTAAGGCTGGACGGCGTATTTGACTGCTGACGATCTCTAAAGTCAAAATCTGCTTTAATAAAAATTTAGAAGGAAAAATCAAAACTTTTCGAATAGGTAAATGGGGAGCTGGCCTTTTTCCAGTTATGGGGAAAACAAAACGTTTTTGGGGCGGTAAATAACAGGCTTTATTGAACGGTGGAAGAAAAAAAAGAAGTCAGATTCCCCGATGAACTGAAACAACATCTTCACGTTTACGTTAGAAAGGCCTACCCCAGAACTGGAGCCGTAGAAAGATTTCGACTTTTATTTGCAACTTCCGATGAAATCAAGGATATTCTTTAATATTCTAAGGCTAAAAATGTACCTCTTAGCCTCACTTTTGCAATAAATTGCAATGTCGCCGCACCTGGAAAAAAAAAGGTTCGGTTTAATTTAAGGCGGATTCGATCCATGTGCCCCACACGGTACATTCGGAAACAGCCGAATGTATAAGCGCGGGTACTTTTATATATTTGCGGCAGATGTGTATAAATGCAATATACGGCTGGATGTACCTCTGTGAAATTCGGACATACAGTTTAAGACAGTGTATTGTAATAGAGTCTCGTAAACTCTAGTTTCAGTATATATATACTACGGAGATATATATTCTAGAAGGAGTTGGAATAAGCAGAACTAACTTTGGTGACAGGTCTAAGACTGACGAGGTTAAGCCGGAGACTGCCACGACTTGATGTAGTTTGTCGTGGATATCGGTGCAGAGCCCAGATGACACAGTAGCAGTAAGTAGAGCAGACTCACAGACACTTCCGTGTGCTTTTCTGCGCCTGTATACGCGCTTTACAAGTTCCGAGTGGAAGCGACGAGGTTGTAGTCCGCAACGAGCGCTTACCTCATTCGAGAAGACGCACCATGAATTCGGAACCACCCCAACTCACCTGCGACAAAGAGAGAAGAAGGGAAAAGAAAATATGAATACTGCACGCAGGGAACTACGAAAGATTCTATAGCACAGTCACCGACAACCTAAGAAAACACCGGGCGCGGATCAATACTTCATGATTTGTCCTTCTTAGTTCTTATCAGTTAATGCCGCATACTGATTGGTTGAGGAGTGATAATGAGGTCTGCGGGACACTCCGCGCCCTGCGCTTTGTGGAATGTCATTGAAATATAGTTTGAAACTTAAGGTTATTTAGGGGAAGAAGAAAAAGAAAAGCAGAAGCATGATCATATTGAACCACGCCGTGCGCTTCTTAAGATGCCAATGACTATGGTGCGGTCGCCCCAAAACGCCAGGAATCCTACAAATCAAACCCAACACCCAATCGCAAAAAAAAAAAAAAGCTCGAGGAATGTAGCGCTAGAAACTCAACTCGATTCGTAGAGACGGCGCAAAACAAAAACACGCTCTATGACGCATCCAACACCAATGTGGTCATGCCAACGTAATTACTGCACCCCCCCCCTCTCTTGGACCGCGAAGTAATCACGCATAAATATTATCGTATTATCGCCTCGCAAAAAAAAAAAAAAAAAAAAAGAATCTTGCGCGTAATTTACGTAAGCCAGAGCGATCAGCAAGCTTCGGGTCCCCCAAAGAAGCAGCTTGGGACATAGCATTGCGAATTCGCAGAAGTTCAGCGCATGCGCAATGCGACGTCCCAAGTTGCTTGAGGAACCAAAAAGCGTTGGGTGCCCCAATTTAAAACTCTATAATGACTGCAAAAAATAAATCGAAGTGATTCATTTTCCGGAGGTTTTTGAAGTAAGGAAATGGGCTCGGGCGCAACTATTTAGACACAGTTGGAACTGCTGAGCGCGTTGGTTTTTTATAACTTCTTACAGAAAGAATCAACACAAAAGGACGTCCTATTTTGTCCGTCACTTTCTGTTTATTCTTTCTGTAACAAGCATAACTATTTAGACCGGACAGCATTTTACAGCAGTTTCTTTCATCGGCACAGCATACGTGCGTGCCCGGAATGCAGTATCGGGTAAGTTACTTTTAAAAAGTAACTCGTTACAGTTACAGTTACTTTCAGAAAAAAGTAGCGAAGTTACCGTTACAGTTACCTCAACAAAATAGTAACTCGTTACAGTTACAGCTACTTTTAAAAAGTAAGGACGTTACGTCTCAGTTACTTTTCTATAACACAAAAAAATTTAGGAAAAACCAGAAAACGCCCTTCACCAAGTTTTATTGCATACAATTAAAAAAGTGCGCATTTTTACTTCATATTGCAACTTAGCAGCAGCTGCTTCTCGAAATTAATGTCTGAAAGATTCCGTCGTTTGATGGTCAACACGTCCCTGCCCTTTCTAAGGAGGCGCTCGACCGGCGCGCTGGATGAAAGTGCATGGGGACAAAGCGGACCCAATGCGAATGCCCTATCCTTGGTAGCACTAGCACATTGCTGACTCGTTGACGGTTCCGCTGGATTCGTAAGAGTTGCTGGACATATTTCAGTTTGTACCCGGAAAGCCAGAAACAAACCCTGCGTAAACAAACATTAAGTTTGCCTCGACTGGTGACACCAGGCCGGAGTAGTGGCGCAAATCAAAATACGAAACATGCGCATTGCGTAGTAGTGGCGTTAATCAAAATACGAAACATGCGCAGTGCCCTCCGCGTATATTGTTGGTTCACGGTTGATTCACCCGATTAAAAAGCGTTTGCGCAGAAAAAAGAAAAACCGCAACATATATAGTGCTTCAAGATACTAAGATGTAAGTGCTCAGTCACAAAGTACAAGCGCGTGCGTCAAAATAACTAGGACTTTTTTTTTTTTCATCAACTCTACACGTGGATATATATTTCGAGTCGCTGACTCATGCGAAAGAACGATATTCACAAGTTTGGGCAAGGCCACCCTGACACTCGAAATGCCGTGAAAAAGGCCTATTTGGAAAGTGCGAGTAGAAATGGATTGTACCCGCTCGCTCGATATAGTATGGTTCATAAAAAAAACTGGAAAGTAACGACAAAAGTAACGTTGTTACCTTGTTCGTTTCCTTAGAAAAAGTAATAGAACCACAGTTACAAGTCACATTTTTTGAAAAATAACTCGTTACAGTTACAAGCAACCAGAAAAGTAACAAAATTACAATAACGCGTTACTGGTAACGCGTTACTACTTAAAACTGCCGGAATGTCTGTCATGTTCTAAAATTGCGTGTGTGATTCATACGTGCTCTGTGGACAAACTGCTCACTCTTGCGTTTCCTGGCCTCTTTCAATAACGCACAGTTCGAACAGCGGTCGAGGCCGAGGGGCCTCAACCGCTGCCACAAGGAAAGTAAAAACTCGGAAGACTTTAGAAGTTGATGTGCCAAGAAAGAAATATCCACGAGCTTTTGCGCCCCCAGAGCAGAAGTCGAAACCCTTGGTTCCACTGCACAAACAATACATTTGTAGAATGTGGAGCATGGTATTCAAATCTCGTTTTACTGAGTTTCTGAAACAGCACAAACATATTTTGCTGCACTTATTTTACTAATGTTCGGATGTATAGAAATTGGTACGGTATACTGTTGAATTCTTAATAATTTTTATTTGGGATGTTTGTTTTTCTGTTTTTTTTTTTGGGGGGGGGGGGGCTTGAGTTTTGTAATGCATACGGTAAGCCTCGTGAAATTACGCGATTAAGAAGTGTTTCTTTTTGTCACACGCAGTTTCCTTCTTAATAATTATGTATGGTGTTCCGCGATTGACTTCTTAAGGCCGGTTCACACATACAGCGGAGCGCTAAGTTAGCGCTTCGTGACGGCGCTCCAAGGAGCGCTCATGTGGCGCTTCTAGCTACGTGACTTCGTTCTAATATAGCGCGTGATTAGCGCTCCAGTAGCGCACTTGTTAGCGCTCCAGTAGCGCCTTGTCAGCGCTTCTGTAGCACCGTGCTAGCGCTTTAGTAGCGCTTCTTGTACCGCGGTGGTTGCAGAACTCAGGGATCTGTTCGACCCACTCCTGCCCGTTTCGATCTGATGCGCATCGTACCGGCGTGCGGTTGTACCACCGCGGTGCTGCGGATTAGCGCGTGCACTGCGGTTCCGGTTTCCTGTGGTTGGGTGTGCATCAGCAGCACCGTGGCGGACATGTGGGATGCTGAAATAGAAATGCGACAAATGCTGTTACATGCGCGATTAGTGCATATGCGTGTGGTCGGCTTAAAACCCAGAAGAGCCTTCTGGGCGACGCGAAATTTTTCGCCGCCGAGATACCGACGGGTACCCGGCGAACCTTGTTCCTAGGCTGAGGGGCCGAGACACTACGAGCTCTTTCGAATCGCGATTATTTTTAACTGCGTATTCTTGAAACCAGGGTCACGCATATCGAATAGAAAGCGATGAGGTTGTATCCAATCAATTATTCGATCAGAGTCCGCGACTCTGGATCGCCTGCCCGACCCACTTTGCTTGGAGAGCGGCTCTTTTACTTCCTCTTCTTCAATGCCAAAGGAAAAACAACAAGAAAGAATCGCCGTGCACGCGCTGTTCCGCAGCAGCAAGCACGGCAGAAGGAGCGTGAGAGCGCTAACAAAGCGCTTCTGTAGCGCTAACAGAGCGTAAACAAAGCGCTTCCGAAGCGCTAATAGCGAGTTCGTTTCACAGCACTCGTGTCCACGCGTGCCCACTCGCGGCGCAAAGCGAGTTCGTTTCGGCCGTCACTCCACGAGTGGTTGCACTCTCCGAGTTCGTTTCAGCGGCGGCACCCCACGCGTGCATGCACTCGCTGCACCGAGAAAATCGGGCGTGCGCCGAAATGCAATCCCGTCATGCCTCGCTCCGGCGAGGCCGGCGAGGAGCGGGAGCAGACGACGAGGGTTCGTCTGCTACGATTTGTCGCGGAACCGAAACGAAAAAAAATGAGATTTTTTGATAGAAATCTCGTCCCATGGGCAACGGAATCAAACGCGAGCTTGAATTGTGAGCGTCTGCTATTTCATGAAGGAAGCAAATGACAACCCGTGCTTTATTTGGAGGTTTTAAGTCGCTCTGTTGCCGTACAGACGCTGAAATATACCAGTGTGTCAAGAAATGCTCAGAACGAACGCATCAGCGGCTTCCGAGATGTTTATCACCATCCGTGTGCGGGTGAAAAATTGAACATTTGTCGACAAAACTCCCCCAGCAGAAACCTCTGACTGCCCAGTAAGCACCAGAGAAAGCTAAACATAGTGACTTTACCCGAGGCTTGGGCAACATCATTATGTTTAACATTTACTTACGTCAGCTAACTTGCCCCGTCGTATTTTCTTCGAGAAAGCTCTCGTTCTCGACGCCTTCACCAAGGCTAATATCTGATCCACCTGTAATGACGATCGAAATCGAAAGTCGCACGAAAGTTTTTGCTGGATATTCCAACAGTCTAGTTTTAAGCCGTACCCTTTCAGTGGTTCACGCAAAATACCATGCTCAAACAGATCAAGCTTCTGCTCAGACAGCATCATCAGTTTTCTTCGGTGTAAACGGTTACACGAATTGAAAGATCGCAACCAGCTGCTTTGTAGACAGCTGGTTGCGGAAACTTACGCCGTCTGTAAATATCTCTACGACAGCCGAGCTCCTTGAAGTCATCGCAACTATAAACTACAGGTTGCAGCGACCAGCAATTTTAGATAAACGTTGGTAGCGACTGCACTCTCGCATTCCCACCCATCATTCTAAACAAAAAGGCGCTAGTTTCGGTTTGAGGTCGGTACCTTTTCGACAACATAGATGGCGGCAGCATCAGTCTTCTGTACTATTCTGCACTCGGTGCGCTTGGCGAGTTCGTTTGAGTCCAGTTCTCCGTGCAACACCCTGCGAGTGCGATGCATTCTGGGAGAGAACTCGAACGGTGCCAGTGCGTGTGAAACGAACTCGCTATAACAGAGCGCTACTGAAGCGCCAACCGAGGCGCTACATCACGCGCTAGGAAGCGCCACATGATCGCTCCTTCGAGCGCTCACGTAGCGCTAACTTAGCGCTCCGCTGTATGTGTGAACAGGCCTTTACAAGAAAGAGAATAATGGGAAGCTCCGAACTATTACGATAGGGGCTGCTACGCACGACTGTAACGACTACAGTCACTGAGAGTTAAAAAAACAAAACGCAGGGCGTAGCTTATTATGCTCGAGTTTATCGATTCGTCGGTCGTTTCTCGGCAGGTAACGCCGGAATCTCAGTCACTGACATTTCTCGATCGAATACCACTTTCACACTCTCTCGATCATGCAGCTGCAGGTATCCCCACTGCAAACCTGGATGACTACGTGGACGCTGATCCCGGAGTTCAGCGGGTATAATCCACTTACCGATCCCCACAGCCCCGACAGGTGGATTCCAGACTAAGCGTTCCGTACAGGTCACAAACGGCCTGCCTTCTTGCCACCACGCAAGTTCAATAAAGACTAATGATTCGATGAAACGTTTGTGTTCGTTCCCGTGTGTGTGCAAACCTATTTGCAGGCCAGGCTGTAGTTTCACATTACTGTCAACCCGACAGAGGCCATAGACCAACGGGGCGATCCACAAACGAGTGCGCCTTTTTCTCACGCTGCTCGCGCGCAGAAACCAGATTCGCGTCAAACATCTGCGCATGCGCCATGGCGACAGCAGCGCCACCACAACGTCGTGACGTCAGAGCCGCGCGTCGACGTAGTCGCCGGCAGCCTAAGAAACTGGGGGCTTGTTATAATGTTCTTGATTCGTGATAGGTCGCTTGACGTTTTTCTTATCTAAAATGCGGTTATCAGATTGCCTGCGGAGCTTTGAACCATAGCCCGCCTATATACTGACAAAGCCTGGCGATCGCCACGAGAAGCGGCCGCCGAAATGGAAAAGGTGGAGCGGCAGACAACTGATGAGAGGAGAGCCACGTGACTGGCGCCCCGCTGCGGCGAGATGCCGAAACACACTAATCCCGAGCGAACAAGTGTGGTTCGGGTCCTTACCGATCCAAAATCTGTGCGCTGAGGTCCAGGTTCCCCGAGAAATGGCTCTTTGGTGCTCTGTGCTGTGCCACCAGATACTCGAGCTCCAAATCGGCGACCGGGCACTCTATGGCAACGTCGTCGAACCCCCAGGCTTTGTGAGATATAGAGGAGGCTATGAATGAACTCGCCAGGCCCCGCGTATCTTAATTCAATAGAAACGTAAAATAATTTCTGCATGCTGCCTACACACTCGGTTTCCGAACATTGGAAGACATTTTTCAAAAGTGATCAAGTAAAGTAAATTTCAAAGAAGGTGAGTAAATATTGTCCGAAAATCCACACGAACAGAGTTTAAATATCTTAACGTAATTTTTAATCAGCAATCGTTATGGTCCCGGAGGTATACTTCTAAGACCAAACATGGACTCGAGAGCAGCACGGGGGTAGAAATGATAGCGTCAGGTAACGTCTCGCTACGTAACGTCACGAGACACTGCATAAGGTCGCAGCGTCATGTGACACTGATTCCCCGCTAAATTTAGTGAGAACCGTTCCACGCTAAGTGTAGCGGGCCTCGACCTTACAAAACACGAAAGGCACCACGTCACACTGTGACGTCGGTGTCACGCGACACTGTGATATCCCGCTAAAGTTAGCGGGCCACGAGCCTAGACAAAACACGTATGTAACCCACCCATGAACTCTCGCGAAGCCTCGCCAATAACAGCTGCCGCCATGAAAAGCGGCATTTCAGCGGTTAATAGTCATTTATTAATCTCATCCTTGAACTATGAAAAGCGGTAATCTTGGTTTGTGTGCTATATTTTCTCTCCTTCACAGCCAGACGCGAAGATAACCGAGGGAGAATGTAGATAAATAAATAGATATTTACTTATTATCGCTCGTAATCGCCGGTGCCTTACAAAGGCATGCAGCCCGCACAATAAATGCCTCTGAGGCCCAGTCTAGGGGTTGATAATGATAATTCAGGGAGATGTCATGAAGGGTGGGGAAATGGCGACGTACTACAGTGAGATATCACGAATGGTGGGTCTAAATTGATCGCAGGTGTGTGGCAGCATTGAGACAACGTTGCTGAACCTCGGGTCGGTCACTGATGAGGAAGTTAGTTATCCATCTAGGCAACGACCGCCATAGCTGTACTAAACGTACAAGGCGGGAGCCTGCACGTACAGCAGTACCTAGGCCGTTCGAAAATCGCGTTGCAGTTCCTTTACTATACGAGCCGTACAGGAGCCCTTTTCAAAAAAAATTCTATTGGGTAGGAGATCAAACTATAGGGGTCGCTTTATCCAGCTTGTTCCTAACTGTTCCCACAGCCCGGTGTTTCCTAACACAACATAACAAGGAAATTGAACCTCGCCTAGCACGGTCTGAGCACGTGCGCTTCGCCCTGAGCAGTGCTTCGGTCACAAGAGGAGCGGCCTTCAAATCGTCATATTCAATTTCTTTGATCAAAAACAAACAAGAAAATTCGGTTTGTTGTCCCCACAGCTGAAGTACAGTGTTCTAGAGGGTGTAGTGGCAAGAGCAGCGACCGCTTACAATGGGCCGCGTGAAAACGGTCAACGTAGATGCCGCGAGTGGCGCTGGAGTTCCGTGCCCTAGGAGAATTTGTGGCAGACGGCAGATGTGCGATGAGCGAAGACGACGACGAAGCTGAGGCGGTACGCTTCTCCCGAACCTCTACCCGAACGTAGCACCTTAGCACTTTTTTTTTTTTTGTGGTGTAGGTCTTCCCCGTTCTGTTGCCGTCTCGGTCATAAATGAAAGGAAAAAGACGGACGCACACACTGCTTGGCGCCGGGATGCAAGTCTGGTCTACCCGGTCAACAAGGGCAGCCACCAGCGATCGTAAGCCGTCGCTGTTTCGTGCGCCAAAGGAGGAGTCGCGCAGACTACAGTGGGGAAAAAATCTTAATCGAGAAGATAAACGCCTCGCCGAGACATCAGTGGTGTGCGAGAGACATTTTGAACCGCGCCTTATCCTGCGGGACTATGTGCACATTGTCAATGGCGAAGAGGTTAGGATTCTATGCCGCAATATATTATGACTATTTTGTAGTCTTTTTGCACACTATGTTGCTGGATATCTGTCATGTGCTTGCTGTGTGTCTCGATGAAGTGTATTACCACTTTTGAAAAGTCATAAAGCAGTGGGTTAAGAATATTTTTTTTCATATTAGGGGTTGTTGAAGTTTGTGTTCATATCGTATTTTAATTCTTCATGTACTCCCAATCGAGGTATTTTTCTTCATAGACTGCCTTCCACAAAAAACAATTTGTTATATGTTCGCCAGTCGCAGTGGCACCTTGGCCGTTCCCAAACGCGCTCCGCCTTGTACCTTACACAACGCTGGTCCCCTCATCAGCAACACGATGACAAAAAGCAATACACCTGTTTATAGTTCCTCTCACAATAAAAAAAAAGTGAGAGGTTTATTGAGATTTATTAGTCTATTTTTCCTTGTTATATCAGTATCGCGTGGTTTCTTTCGCAGCTATTAAGCGTGGAGTCCAAGTGGTAGCGTTGCTTAACGACCTGTCAGTACTGGGAAGGGGGGGAGGTCGATATTAATCGAACGATCTCCATCAAAAACACGCGAATAATAAAAGTAGAGGATAGCAGACACTCTAGAGGCATTAGTGCAAGGAAAACCTACAATTTTTCACATCACCACTTGTTCTGCGTCACGAAAAGCTCCAGTCGAACCACAGTAGTAAACGTCGAGCAGCGCCGACGGCTGACGGGGGTACGGTCCTGGAGCAATATCTAGGAAGGACTAAAGTCACTGGATCCTGGGAAAGTAACGCCAAGCTCCCCGTGTGGTCGCCATCTTGGTCCGTGAAATGAGCAATTTCTCCTTGACCCCCCCGTTCTTGGTGAGCCGATCTAGATTCGCTGGTGACGGGTAGCTTTATGGAGTCGTTTTTTGTATACCAAGATTTTGCTAACCACACACCGGCGAAACAAGCGTTCACCTTCGTACCACCACCAGATGTTGTGTCGGTGCTTGGAGGCACTGAAAAATAAGTTTACTGTCTTGAAATACGCTAGAAGAACAATATAATTGTAAGAGATCCATGGAGATGGCCATGATTAATAAGTTGATCGCATACAAAGTGCCAAAGACTCTTATATTGGCGAGGAACGCTTCCAGTACGATGGTGCTCCATGGTGATCTTGGCGCGACTGGTTTAGAACGACCCCCTGGAAGCTTCGAAGATTTAAATGGACCAAGATGGCGATTCCCATGGCAACGTAGACCGATTAGCCAATCGCCTTGCGAGGTTTGGGTCGTCTGTATGTTAGTATCCGTTTGTGTCCGGCTAGCAGGTAGGGAAGGCAATGGCGCTACTTTCCCAGGATCCAGTGACTTTAGGAAGGACAAGACAGAGGCCATGTCCGCTGGGCTCTAGACATGAAGCGCGCGTGTCGCCGGCGCTTCGTTCTTCTTTATTCAAGCCTCTTGCCACAGTTCCTAGGGCACAGAACAGCAGCGTTACGGTATCGTCTACGCGCAAAATCTTC